>PDUQ01000040.1:0-241139 GCA_002994785.1 Heterobasidion parviporum | reverse complement strand
AGCACCCCTGCTCTAGAGGTTGTTTTTGGTGTTGTGCTCGGCACTTAGAGCCACCTCTAGCGTATCATTTTGGAGCCCACCGCGAGGGGTTAGTATTCAAAATTACCTCAAGGAATCTACGTCGCTCTTCCCGACCAACAGCGGAGCGCGAAGAACGGCAAGCAGTTATCGACAGCTTCAACACTCAGGAGACCGCTGCCGACCGAAGTCTGTTCGGAGACGCTGATATAGTCCCTGACCATCTATCCCATCATCAATATCTTGACCTCGAATCTTCGCCATCGCTCTCGCCCCCACCCGACTCGACTTTCTTCTTGACCCCACCTTCGTCGCCGAACCGATCGCTACTCCCGCCGATTTCCCCCATCCTCGACCTTGCACTATTAGAACAGTCACCCCCGTCTCCTATACCATCGCTCCACGACTCGATCTCCCCGTTAATCCCACGCAGCCCCATCTTTTGGACGCCGACCGTCCGACCGACTACTCTAGAACTCTCCTTCGAACCAGCGACTCCATCTCCGATCACCTTCGCAAACAACACCTTCTCCCCACCTTTCACTTTATCACTATGGACCCCATCTATGCCCGCTCGAGGAGATCGGACAGCCCCGACCTTCGACCCCCATCAACCCCGCGAACTAAGACGATACTTTGCCGATCTGGACTTCCACTTCGTTCGTTCGGCAGTAGTAGACGAACAGGAAAAAGAAGCACGCTTGCCGATTCCTGGACGTTGACACCTGCGCTCTGGGAATCCCTCACCACTTTCACCGACAACGCGAAGACATTCAAGGAGTTTTGCGAAGTCTACGGGCTGTACCCCGGATCGGAGGAAGAACGCAAATGGTCGGTATCGGATATGGACAAGTTCGGCGAAACAAGTAGGATCGGCATCTTGTCTCTCAGTGAGCTCGGCGACTATCATCGGCGATTCCTGGCGATCACGGTATTCCTCCTCAGCAAGACACGAATCTCGGTTGCCGAACAAGCGCGCCTTTGCCAGAGGATTTCAACCGGAGCTATGGGCCAGAATCTCTCAGCGTCTACAACTAAAGTTCCCCCATTTCCAGACGACCCGTACAACCTCCAGGACATCCACGACGCGGCCGATTCGTTTTGCACGGCACAACGGCTGCCTACAGCGCTACCTCGACCGACATTTCCGAACAGCTCCCGCCGCACCACCGCCAACGATCAAGGCCGAAGATCTGGCGACCATGTTCGAACGCCTCACCGACACCTTCGTCAAGGCCATCGCAGCTCAAGGCACGTCCAGGCCACCGACGACCATCCCGTCAGCCAGGACAAGGCGGCGACAACTGCATGTTCGGCAGTCCCGAACACTTCATGCGAGCCTGTCCGAGGTCACGAATACATCCGGTTGGCAAATGCAAGAGGAATATCGATGGGAAGTTGTATTGTCGAGCGGGGCATTGTACCAGAGAAATCACGGCGGTAATCTGAAGGATCGAGTTGACGAATGGCACCGCAGGAATCCAGGCCAGCTTGCGACCGGCAGATGATGTTTACGGTGAATGCGGCGCCGACTCACCCGATGACGATAGCTTCTCGACACGATTGGCCTCACTACTGGACGTCACCCCGACTTATCAGCTCACCGATGTCCAGCGGATCGCCAGCCTCGAACGCGAACTATTCGCGCTCCGAACGCGGGGCGCCAGGGCACGCGAGATGGCACAGACCGGGCGTTCGCACCGACTCCATCACCAGCCCCCGAACGACGAGCCAGGACCGACACCCCGAACCTGAACCCCAACCGACCACCCGACTCAGCAACCGCCACCAGTACCAGCCAAGGACGATGCTCCGATTCATCCATACGCTAGAGCGCCGGACGCCACCTATGCACCGCCACACGAACGCAACATGGGAGCCCCGGCGAAGATACCATCGGCGAAGAAGGACGCTCCGGCCTACAAGACTACAGCGCCGATCTACGACGAGAAGGTAGCCGCAGAGGTTTACAATCGAGCGATGGCCACCCAGGTGACGCTTACCCAGCGCGAACTACTCTCTCTCTCCGCCGAAGTCCGTTCACAAGTCAGGGAAGCCACGTCGGCCCGCCGATCACCTGCAAGGACGCCAGCAATGTTCGGACCTTCTACCAAGATACCGATCTACCCTATGCCATCGACGACCTCGAACCACCGACTCGACCGACTGTCTCCTCCTTCGTCAATGTCCTGCACCAACCGGAAACACCCCCGCCTGGCGCGATCATCATCCCCGACACATATGAGACATATCTGAAAAGTCTTCAGCCCGGTCAGGTTCCTCAGCCGTTGATAGTCGCTAAAGAATCATCTGCTCTAAGATCCATCGTTCCCCTCGTCGATCACCAGCAGGAAGTCGAATGCGTCATCGATCCTGGTTCACAAGTCATCGCCATGTCCGAAGGCATCTGCAACGAACTGGCGCTCATCTACGATCCCGAAATCGTCCTGAACATGCAGTCGGCGAACGGTGAAATCGACAGATCCTTGGGCCTCGCGCGCAACGTTCCATTCCTCATCGGCGACATCACCTGTATCTACAAGTCCACATCATTCGGAACCCCGCCTACGACGTTCTCCTCGGTCGGCCCTTCGACATCCTCACCGAAAGTGTCGTCAAAAATTATTCAAACGAAGACCAGACGATCACCATCAGCGACCCGAACACAGGACGACGAGCCACCATTCCGACGATCAGGCGAGGACCCCTCGAGTTCTTCACCGAAGACAAGCGGGTTTTCGCGACTCGATGAATTGATCCAAGATCAAGGAGAAGTTGCACTGATCATTTCCACCGATCATGATACCCCAATTTCCCACTTATCGAAGCATCCTCAGATTTCCATTCTCCATTTCCCTCTCGTCGCGATCTCTGTCTCAAGTACATTATGGCCTCCGATTTGGGCCCGAAAATCATCTCAAAAACAATCTCGATTCCGATATGTCGTCCTTCTTTTCCTCAGTCGCACCCGGTTCTTTCCATCCCACTAATATCGCCGACCCGGTCGCCATCTTCGCCGCCAAGCGCAAGTACAAACCAGTCGCACAGAAAACACGACCAGTCTTGGCCGACCTCCCCGAAAAGTTCCGAATCGTTCGGAACATCATCGGTGACCCTCTCGCTACCCTTCCGACGCTGACACCGAACCCTCCACCATTCTCGCCGACCGGCAGATACACACCGAACGACGCGACCTCATCGACAAAGTCCACTCGGACGACTTCCTTTGGCCGGCCGAACGACAGCTCATGCACCATTTCATGTGTCTACAAGAGATGGGATTCGCCTGGGACGATTCGGAACGCGGACGTTTCCGCGAGGACTTCTTCCACCAGTAATATGCCGGTTGTCGAACACAAGCCCTGGGTTCAACGCAATATTCCTATTCCCCAGGCATCTACGATGAAGTATGCCGACTCATCAAAACCAAGATCGCTGCTGGAGTCTATGAGCCGTCGAATTCCTCCTACCGATCGCGTTGGTTTACAGTCGTCAAGAAGACAAATAGCACCTCCACTGGCACAAACTCCGAATCGTTCACAGCCTCGAACCCTGAACGCCGTCACCATCCAGCATTCAGGTGTGCCCCATACACCGATCAGATCGCTGAACAGTTTGCAGCTCGTGCTTGCGGCGGCATTCTGGACCTCTATGTCGGCTATGATGAACGAGGACTCTCCGAATCTTCACGCGACTTCACCACGTTCCAGACCCCGTTCGGCGCCCACCGACTCGTCACCCTGCCCATGGGATGGACAAATTCGGTCCCGATCTTCCACGACGACGTCACCCACATCCTCCAGCCAGAAATCCCAGACACCACCATTCCTTTCATCGACGATGTCCCGATTCGGGCCCACCGACCCGATACGAACTTCCGAACGGCAGCTTCGAGACGCACCCCGACAACCCCGGCATACGACGGTTTGTGTGGGAGCACTTTCAAGGCCTCAATCGGGTGGTTCAGCGGATGAAGTACAGCGGAGGAACATTTTCGGGACACAAGGCGACACTCTGTCGGCCGAAATCACGGTTGTCGGCCATCGCTGTACGTACGAAGGAAGGTTGCCGACGAGTCGAGGGTAGAGTCGATCATGAAGTGGGGACCATGCAGGGATCTCTCGGATGTTCGGGCGTTTTTGGGACGATCGGTGTCGTTCGAATCTTCATTCGGAATTTGCACACAGAGCACACGCACTGACAATGTTAACGCGCAAGATTTTCCGTTCATGTTCGGCCCAGACCAGATAGCGGCCCAGGACGACCTCCGATCGGCGCTCTGGAATCACCCGCCCTTCGGCCAATCGACTACGGTCGGCAGCCAATGTCATCCTCGCCGTCGACACCTCACAAATCGCGGTCGGCTTCCACCTCTGTCAATGTGCGCTCGACAATCCCGGGTTCGGTACTACGCTCGATTCGGCTCCATCACTCTGAACGACCGCGAATCGCGATTCTCCCAGCCCAAGCTCGAACTCTACGGCCTCTTTCGCGCCCTCCGATCGCTCAAAATGTACCTCATCGGCGTTCGGAACCTGATAGTCGAAGTAGATGCACGCTACATCAAGGGCATGCTCACTAACCCGGATCTCGAACCCAGCGCTAGCATCAATCGGTGGATCGTCTCCATCCTCACCTTCCATTTCACACTTGTCCACGTCCCCGGCACCTCTCATGGCCCCGATGGACTATCCCGAAGACCACCACAACCCTCCGATCGACCCGAACCCGAAGACGACTTTGACGACTGGATCGACAATCTCTACAGCTTCCTCCATCAAATCAACAACACGTTCCCCACCTCCACCTCAACTTCAATCACCACCATCTTTACCTCCTCGCTCGTTGGCGACCAGCCGACCGATACCGACTCCGACAACGAAGACACGACCATCGACTATTCAGATATCCCAAGATCACAGAAGGCTTTGGAAGCCGAAGAACGCCTATGGTTGGTCCGCGACTGGCACCGAACATTGGTTCGGCCCCTTCTTTCTCCGACTCCGAATATGCTACCTTCCTGCGATACTGCACTGAGTTCTTCATCGCAGCCGACAAGTTGTGGCGAAAGGACTCGCACGGTCGGCACAAGATCGTTGCAGCTCCCTCTAGTCGGATCGCAATTCTCACTGCCGCCCATGATGACGTTGCTCACAAAGGCTTCTACGCCACGACAGCCTTGGTCGCCGAACGCTTTTGGTGGCCACATATGAGGCAAGACATTTCCTGGTTTGTTCGGACGTGTCACCTTTGCCAGATTCGTCAGACTCGCAACGTCCTCATTCCCCCGACTGTCGCCACGCCTGCACCCCTCTTCGCAAAGATGTATATGGACACCATGCACATGCCGACCGCGGGCGGTTTCAAGTATCTTGTTCAAGGTCGCTGTTCGGTATCGCACTACCCCGAATTCCGAATGCTCCGACGCGAAACGAGCTCGACACTTGCCGACTGGATCTTCGAGGACATTCTGTGCCGATGGGGAACACTGGTAGAGATTGTCTCAGACAACGGACCAGCATTCGTCAAAGCGCTCGACCAGCTAGCGAAGAAGTACCACGTTCGGCACATCCGCATTTCGGGCTACAATTCACGCGCCAACGGCATCGCCGAACGACCTCACTTCGATGTTCGGCAGGCTCTGTTCAAGGCCGTTGATGGAGATCAGGCCAAGTGGAATCGTGCCGCTCACTTCGTATTCTGGGCTGATCGCATCACTGTTCGGCGCCGCATGGGTTGCTCCCCGTATTTTGCAGCTACCGGCACACATCCTCTCCTTCCACTCGACATCGCCGAAGCGACATATCTTCTACCACCGCCGACCGCGCCCCTCAGCACCACCGATCTCATCGCCCGACGTGCCATCGCTTTGCAGAAACGCCGATCCGACCTCGCCCACCTTCGCAGCTCGGTAGTCGGCGCCCGTGTCCAGGCCGCCATCCGATTCGAACAACAGCATTCGGCCACCCTTCGCGACTTCAATTTCCACCGAGGTTCGCTGGTTCTGATGCGGAACACGGCCATCGAAAAGGCTCTCAATCGGAAGATGCGTCCACGGTACTTGGGCCCATTGCTGGTGATTTCTAGGAACCGAGGAGGAGCATATATCCTGGCCGAACTCGACGGATCGGTTTTTGACCGGCCAGTCGCAGCATTCCGTGTTATTCCTTATTTTGCCCGCAGATCTCTGAAACTCGCCGACCTTGAAAACCTTCTCGACATCTCGGAAGAACGCCTTCGAGCCATGGAAGCATCCCAATCGCAAGACGAAGATACCGACGACGAGGATGCTGAAGACTCTGACACCAGCTCAGTCCAATCGGCGGAAGACGACGACGCAGCGTCGGCGACCTCCGACTAGATCCCACCCTCCCACCCATCGCTCTCTTTGGTCGGTGACTGAGGACAGTCACGATTTCAGTAGGGAGGAGGATGCACAGATATACCCATTCGTTATTTTGCTTATTCGTCACAGACATGGACTGACACCCAATCATTTCCACATTTTAGTACTTTTGCCACCGACCGAACGCCGACCGAATATTCGGCCTATCATTTTCCCATCATTCCTTCAAGTACCAAGTCGCATTAAGGACTTCTTCCGATTTGCGCAAAACCATAGGGTTTTATGCCTGTGATGACATACTGAGGCTTCCCCTAATATTTCAATTTATGTTCTTCACGTCGACCGAACGCTTCGCTTACAAGCACATCTTTACACAGACATTTCACCGACCGATCTCCCGAATGGTGCTTCTAGGCTTCACCGAACGTCACATTTCATTCAGGACAGTTTCATCTCCTTCTATTTACATTCTAACTATTGTAACAAAACCCCGAATTTATTCGTCGGGTACAAAATCCCCCGACTCGGACATGTCCGAATCTTCCGACTGCGACGAGTCCTCGACCATCACCACGTCCGAAGTCGCAGGACCCGAACGCGCTTCGAGGGACTCCAGCTCGGCCTGCCACATCGCAATCGAACGCGCCAACGAGGCGCGCGAACCCTCGGCGACAGCGATCCGGTACCGGATCTCGGAGGCGATGCCTTGGGCAATGGTCGGCGACAGACGAGACAGGTCGGACAGGGCAGGAAAGGCGGCCGAACGAGGACGGGAAGGACGGGAAGGGATAGGGACAACCTTGGTAGTGGTCGGCAGGCGCTTGACCGGTTTCCTGTTCCGAACGGCTGCAAAACGATGAGCTACCCCGAATCTTGACTGAACAATCACTCACGTTTATTCTGTGCGATACTCTCCCCGACCGACCGTTCGGGGACAAGCACCTCCACCTTACGACGCTTCAAGGGGCGCTCCTTCTCCTCCGACTTCGGCGCCGACTGCTCCTTCGACTTCCCCTTCCCCTTCGACTTCCCCTTCTCCGTCGGCATCCACCCAGGCTGAAAGCTACACCCCTTCGACTCCCTGGTGCACTTAGTGCACGACACCAGCCCAGGTCGCTGGTAACACCGGAACGCCTTGGTCTGGAAGGCGGTCGCACAGCGATGGCAAGCGTAGTCGGCCTAGAAGAAGGATGGTCAGCAATAGGAAGCGGCGGCAAGAGGGAGGGAACGCACCAGTACATCACCAGGTAACAACTCGGGAGGGTCTTCGAGTGTCTTCCCGGCACCATTCCGCTCCACAGGGGACCTAACTGTCGACATTCGGCCCGTTCCAGGGCCGAGCGGAAGGACGACGCGTCCACGAGGTGGCGTCCGTTGGCGAGCAAACTCGACGACAACAGCAGCGGCCGACTTCTGGCCCTTAACGTCGGTCGGGGCGGCGGAGGCGACCAGACCCACACTCATTCGGTCCAGGGCATCGGTTGCGGACGCAAGCTCCGAATCAGCGGCAGAAGGGTCGGGACGATAGGAGGAGGCGGCAGTATCGGGGGAGGAGAGGGAAGGAAGAGAGGGGGAGGGACGACGGACTCAGCCTCGAGCTCAGCCAATTGACGCTCACCCTCTTCAGGATCGAGCGAGCCATCAAACATTGCGTCCACCAGTACCTCCCGGCGCCGTTCCCGATCAGCTTCAGCCGACCTCCGAACAGCAGCAGCCCGCGTCGCCTCAGCCTCGGCAGCCTCCTGTTCGGCGACGGCTACACGCTCCCTCTCCTCCGCTAGGGCCTGTTCTTCGGCCGCCTGTTGTTGTTGCTGCGCTGCGACGCGTGCTGCGCGCTGCGGCAAGATGCGCGACCCCCAGGCAAGCCAGTCGTTGGTGGCAACATGGTCGAGGCCACGCTCAGCCTCGGCGACCCAGGCCGCGAGTTCGGGCACGTCTTGCCCACGCGCCGAACGATCGAAAACAGCCTGCAAGGATGTCAGCAGCCAGCAGAAGGCAAGGGAAAGGACCGACTTACCACTCGTTTGGCGAACCCCTGCCCCCAGGCCTCGTAATCCTCGTATTCGGCAGCGCCGTCCGGAAGGGCGAGCATGTACTCCCCGAGCTTGGCTTTGAGGACAGAGAGGATGGAGGACATGCTGGGAAGGCCGAAAAGGTTCGGATGAGGAGACGAAGCGGAGGAGGGCGGCGATGAGGGACTTAGTCGCTGGAGAATCAACGATCATCAGGTGATTGTGATCACCTGACAAAGCCCCGTGCCACTGCGCTCGGCAGAGGCCGCGATACGCGCCACCGCTCTTTGCCATTATTCACCTTTGACACATCTCTCCCATGCGCCCACTTCTTTCCACGCCACCGCTCATTGCCGATCCTTTTCCCACATAACTTGCCACACCACCACAGTTTCCACGCCTCCGCTCCATTTTCCACGCCACGGGATTTTGCCGACACAGCTCCGGTATTTCTTTACACGCCACAGCTATTCTTTCCACGCCATCGCTTGTTGCCGACTCTTTCCCACATCCACACGCCACGCGCCCTGCTTCACGTGCAGCGTTTCCACGTCACTTTTTTTCCGCTCCGACTCACAGCCACCGACCACTGACTGAGGACAGTCAGGATTTCAGTAGGGAGGAGATGATGAGCATGCACCCGCGCTAGGGTCCGAGGGAGGTATTTAAGAAGCTTTGGGGAGATACCGAACAGCGCTAGACGAGTACCGAAGACGCCGACTATTACCGAACACAGTCGGTCCCTACCCGAACGACGGCAGGCCACCGAACGATGTTCGGCAGCACTTGGGTCAGTTCACGCATACGTCACGTACTTACCATGACCGCACAGGAGTTATCGAAGGATCCTTACGATGTTCTATGACGGGATCGGGATCAGACACCCCGTTCGGCCGACGTTATCTGTGCCCAGTCAGTCCTTATCGCTTATCAGCCCGACTTCCACATGTTCGGTCGAACGCAATCGCACACCATTGCTTGGCCATCCAAGTCGTACATTTACTATTTCTTCCTTCTTATTGGCTCTTCAGCACCTGTTCCTGCTACCTACGCTCGGATGATGGATCCCGAACGTTCGGGATTTCGTCATCGCTGATAGACTTTTACCTTATCGCCTTCGGAACACATATGGACATTTCCCTACCTTCTTATCTTCGCTGATCGCTAGGTCTTGGTGCCCGTTCGGTACTTACTCTCATTTCCCATTCGATATTTACTTAGGGGCTCCATTTACTATAAAAACCTACACACAACTCTGGAATAAACCAGCTTTTGCACCCCACAGTTCAGAGCTCACTCGCACTCGTCTCAACCATTGAAATCGTCTTCGCCGACTTTCGTAAACTCGTCCTCCTTGTCGTTCGGCCTCGTTCGCGTTCGTACTCGTCTCCTTGATCGTCCCTCTCGCCCGCCCTCGTATATTGTCAGAGTCCCGTGTGGCTCTTGAAGCACGTAGTTGTCGGTCGCGGCACTACCTTCTCGTTACCGAACGAATCCCCGACCCGACTCTACCGACCGAACGTTCGGTCGGTGTTCGGTACAGTCCCAAATCCGTTCGGGCGCTATAATCTCACCTTCCCCATTACTCTTCAAGTGCGCTCTCGATTTCTAAAGTCGTAGCTAACAATTCCTTGTGTATCAGATACTAGCTCCAGCACCCCTTGCTCTAGAGGTTGTTTTGGTGTTGTGCTCGGCACTTAGAGCCACCTCTAGCGTATCAACGGTTCAATTCCGTGCGAGGGGTCTGGAGACATGGAGCGGGTTGCCAGCTATCCAACCAGGACCGCGACTACTCCATGGCCGTTCAGTCTACCCTTGAAGTCAGAAGCAAGAAATTCCGCTTCAAGGGCCAGTCAAGAGGCAACTGGGATGGTGCCTCAAGATACGTGGTTGTGGGACAAGTTCATGTCCACCACCACACGTCCTCTATGACGTTAAACTGGGCCTGTCGGCGACTTCGAACACGAAGTCGTCGCGTCCGAGATGACGGAAAACTAGTCTGGTCCGCAATGACGATAAACTACGGTCCCCCTCTGTTCTAGGGAGACGCCTTTGGAGCTGGACTTACCGCGTCCAGCTACAAGTCCGAAATGACCTTAAACTACCCTCGCCTTGGAGGCACAAATCTATCGAGACTCAAGGCATAGTCGGGCGATAGCAGACGTCCGAAAAGACGATTAAACTACGGCCGTCCTTCAAGACGATAAACTGAGGAGACCCGTCAGTTACGGGCAAGCGTGGGTCGTGTCAAAATAGCACACCTATTCTAACACCATTCCCCGCGTTTGAGCAGTGTCCAAAGATGAGAAACTCTTTGCACACTACTCCAAAAACAAGTTATCCGGTTTGATATAGCATAAACCGTCACCTTCTTCCTCGGGACGACATAACCTCTAGAGCTGTGGAAATTGGTCTATGGCCCTATGCGCATCACCGATGAATGATCCGGCGCGCAGAAAAGTCCTCACTCTAGGCTTGTTATGTTTGGGAACAGGTGTAATTTATAGGTCCGCAAAGACCTAGGGATAAACTAACAGAGCCGTCCGCAACGACGAGACAAAACTACCTATGGTCAAGGAACGACCCTAACTTCCAACATAGAGGGAATACCACACAGCGACCCCGCATTCAACCGACTCCACAAGCAGTCGAGTTTCTATTTCACCACCTAATAATCTTCGCACATCATCTTCTTGACATTGCCAGTATCGTGCTGGAACAACAAAACGGGTACCAGGAGCGACCTGGTTTAGGCGAATCGCTATTGTGCCGGAAGCCCACCGGGGAAGACGCGGGTTGGTCACCCGCTACGGATCACACAAATACGGGCACAGGCGGAAGATAACTTCTTCTAGGCCAAGCACAAACGCAGATAGGGTTATACCTACAACAAAACGGGCGGTGAAGGAAGAACACCGACGAGGTGACGCGGTTTGGGACCCGCAAGATACTCGAAATCAAACAGCTCGACGGAGACGGAAAACTCCTAGGCGTTGTAAACGACGTAAGTCGGTCTTCGCCCCAGAAAACGAAATCGTGCCGGAAGACGCATCCGGACAAGACAGTCAAGAACGATTCAGGATGATGGAAGAGGTGCACGCAGGAAGCGTGGTCCGTTCAGGCGACCGGACGTAGAAAGGGGGTATTGTTACGATTGGGATCTCGGGGCTCATCGGAGCATGTCTAACCCGACATCCAGCGTACCAACACTAGGCGGCTCCTCATCGGAGCGTACAACAAGGTATTCGGCATTCCCTCAAAGCCGACTAATCCGATGGACCACTAAGCATCGGACGGGAAGTGGGACCTTGGGATATATAAAGCAGAGGTAGCACTAAAGGAAGCATTCACATGTCAGGGCCGCATACGGTATATAAGGCCCATAGAATAGGCTAAGGGACTTTAGTCTATTCTCCTCGTTTCCCCTGTATCTTCCTATACAGGACCTCGTGACCACACAGTCTTCCTTACTGTGTATCCCTTGTCCTTACTGTACCCCAATACAGTCGGACTTGCCTTATTCCACAGTCACTGCACGACTTAGGGAAGAACCACTACTCTGAGGTTATCGAACGAGCAGTTCGTAACAATCGGGGGTTCTTGACCATCTCCATCCTCCAAGTCAAGAGCGCGAGCTCTCCAATTTCTTCTTCCCACCGTTCTCCGCTTATTTCCTTGAGTTGGTGGAACACCTCTGTGCGGAGCATGACAGTCAGCTGCCCAATGCCCTGACTTTCCACAATTGAAACAGTTGGGGTTAGGCTTGCCATCGAACGTTCGCTTTTGGTGGACAGCGTCCCTCTTTCGAGAGGCATCTATGTCCATGTCCACCACTTGGTTATTCATTCTTCGAGGGGCATTGGTGGAATTGTATCGGGGAGTGGGTTGGAGGTGAAAGCGGTTGAGGAAATCACTCCTAAAAGAGGTAGAGTTGGCGAGGATCACCTTTGAGCACTTCTGGCTCTTAGGTGTCTGTCTATTTCACAGGCCGTGTTAACCCAGTCTTGGATGGTATCCTTTGGCGGCGTCTCCTTATCGTATATCTTGTCCATGACTTTGGGATTGAGTCCCCTTTGGAAGTAGGGGACTTGTTCCTTATCGGTGATGTCGGCGTCGGCGGCGATGAGGATGAACTGGTTGGAGTATTTGTCCAGTCATCCTTCCTTGGGAGAAGGTCATAAGAGCGCTTCGGGCCTTATCCACTTTGTTGGACTCTTTGAACTGAAGTTTGAAACTGTTGTAGAAGGTCTTCCAAATGCCAAGGTCTTTGGGGGGGTCTGCCCCAACTGTCTTGGCAAGATAGTTTTCTGCCCATACGCCTGCCGTTCCGTACCTCATACAAGAGAGAACGAGGGAGATTCTGTCATGATCTGTTTTGTAACGATCCGATTCTGCTGCAAAAAGGAGGAGACACTGTAAAATAAGATGTTGCGACTGGGTTCTATTGCCTGTGAAGTTGTCTGGGAGTTTGACTTTACCCCTTCTGGGTTGCATGCCCATGGTAGGGGGGTCTGTTGGTCCTGGCGCCAACATATTGGCGTTGATTCGGGGGTTCCGGGTATTGACTGGTGTTTGAATATCCGAGGGATCGGATTTGGGTGTTTCTTCTTCTTCTGACTCTTTGGAGTCTTCCGGTATTACCGGTTTGGGTTCTCTGTACTGCGGTGGGGGTACCCAATTGACTTGGATCTCGTCCCAAGCCCACTCTGCTTCTGTTCCGTCTTCTTTTGTGAAAAAGTATCGTCCGTCTCTAAACGAGCAGTTGTTGAAATTTGGGGGAGCTGCCTGACGTGTGTCGGAGTAGAACCAATGGGTTCCTTGCTGATGGATAGGACGATTATTTTGACAGAGCTGATTATTGATTCGTCTAGTGCCTGGTGGATATCCTAGGCCTAGGTCTTGCTCCAGAGTGTATAAGGTAACACTCTTTCAGTGAGGGTCTAAGCCACTTGAACAAGGTTGTGAGAGAGTGTGTAGTAGCAAGCAGGGGTGGTGCAAGGTAGGGGTGAAGGCGAGTCTATTCTAATGTTACGAACTGCTCGTTCGGTAACCCAAGAGTAGCGGGTTCTTCCCTAGGTTGCACGCAAAGTGGTTGGGTAACGGAAGTCTCAACTGTATTAGAGAGTAATACAGGAGTGTATAGCGGGGTGCCCTGTATGTGGGGATACAGGGATAACAAAGGTTCCCATATAGGAAGATACGGGGGAACAAAGGAGAATAGACTAAGGTTCTCTAGCCTATTCTATGGGCCTTTTATACTGCATAGGGTATAGGGTAAATGTCCATGCTTCCTGAGTTATCCATCCTCAGTTAGCTCTATGGCTGCCACTCTCAGTCAGCGCCAATTCTTGTGCTTCTCCATTCGTGCCTTTCCATCCAGGTCACGAAGAGGTGCTTACCCATAAACCCTCAGCCCATAACACATGTATTTTGGGTCCTTCTCTGATACGCTCTGATTGTATTCCTCTCTCTGATGCTAAGTGATCCATCGGAGTGTTGGCTTCCAAGGACATGCCGAATACCTTGATGTACGCTCCATGGTGGAGCCGCCTAGCATGTGTTAGACTTGCTATCAGATGGACTTGGTAGACTAGGCCGAATGGCTCCCGATAAGTCAAGTCATAACACTTTAGAGCTATTGCTTCTTATTTCATAGTGTTTGTGACATCACTCTCTTATCTTCTTTACCTTTGACAGCTCTTGGCATGCATTTCCAATTGCTCTATGCCTCTGCCAATCTCTCTATCTTGTACCTGTTTGGACTTACTATAAAAGAGTGCCTATGGCCTTTGCAATACAGCAGCTTTGGCTCCCTCTTGTTTAGATTACATTTGTGCACTTGAGTCTATGAGTCTTTGAGTCTTCACCCTCCAATCCTTGTTTGCATTTTGCCCTTTTGTTTGTGTTGTTGCATTTGATTGCAACCCTCTGTCAGAGCCCTTGTTGTCTTGCTCTCTCTCTCTCTCACTCATCTAGTTTGTCATCCTCTGCTAGTGTCCATTGTGGCCTCGCACCTATTCCCTCCCCTTTGTGTTCTGATCAAGAGCTGATCAAACACCGCCCTGCTAAAGATTTCAATTTTGAAGTTGTTTGTTTGGTCCACATTGCATGTAAACAGCCTGTACCCGCTGCCGATCGCGTCTGCGTTACTTTGATTGCAGCTGCACTCTGAACACTTTTAGTACGCTCTCTTGTTGGTTGTTGCATAGCTGACAGCTCCTTGTACACCAGAACCAGCTCCTGCCTACCTATGCTTGTAAGGATGTTTCTTGGGTGTATTTTGCACTTAGAGGCATTGCTAATAATCACTGTTCCCCACTTTTCCACTACTTGATTGAACATATTAAGTTGACCATTCAGATACCCTGGACATAAGCCCTAGTGGGGCATTGATTGGCCATGTGTCCCTTTTGTCAATAGTAAAAGCACCCACCCTCTGCATGGAGCCTGGTTCTTTTAGTTTCAGTGAGGGAGTGCATAGTTAGTTGACTGCCATGGGCACAACTGAGTTATTCATGCTAGCAGGAGCATTGGAGGAGTTGTAACGGAAGAGGTTGCTTCATTGTGTTGTTACTGTGGGCATAGAGCTTTTCATACTCTGGAGCTCCATCCATTGATTATTAAAGTGTTGGGTATACTTGATCCAGTCTACGACAGTTGTGGGCATATCCAAGAGCTTATAGATTTGTTTGAGGATCTCTAGGTGTATGGCTTGATGGAAGTAGTCAACTGTGGACTCTATATCAAATCTGCTTTTGGCCGTGGTGAATTGAGAGTCTGCAACAAAGTTGTCTGCCATTCTCTTTCCCATCCTCATAGTAAACAGCTTCTGCCATGCCTTTTGTTCAGTTCCTTTGTCTTTAAACACCTTGGCAAGTTCTTTTAAGAAGTCTTCAAACTTGCCCCATATGAGTTTGGTTTCTCCTGCCTTCCAATCCCTGAGTTCTCGATTGTACTAATATCTTTGGGCATATATTGAGGCGATTCCCTCCCTCATGTATAATAGCATGAATAGGATCTTGGCTTTGTCATCAATGAATTTGGTGGGGTTGGCAGTGATGTACATGTGGCATTTGTATATCCATTCTCTGTACTTGGTCCTTGTTCCATTATAGTCCTTGGGTTTGTTGAGTTTGTCTGAATTGTCTGAATCATCTACCAGTGGTTTTGGTTTTGGATTTCCAGAGGGATCTCCTTGGGGTTTCTTTGGAGGTGAGGTGGGATCTGGTTTCTTTGGGTTGCTAGGTCTATGGTTTGGTTGTTTTAGCGGGGTTGGGGGACTCTTTGGTGATTCTAGGTCTTTTTTGTCAATTGGTGTTACTGCCTCTTTATAAATGATTCCCTCTTTGATGTCCCCTTTTTAAATATCTACTAGTCCTTACAATGATTCCTGCAATGGGGTCCTGATGATTAAGGTGACTGCCATTTTCAACGGTGCTTTCCTATCTTCCCAGGCTATGAGTGGGGTGTTTACTGTTTTACTGCTTTCTGTTCCTCCTATGTATACCCAGTTTTCTTTTTATGTTCATCTAATTTGTCATCCTCTATTTACATACTAATTTGAGATAAGTAGATAGCTGGTTCTATGTGGAACTTGTTCTACTACTTCTTTTCCTTTAGAAGTCGTGATGGGTGATCTTACAAGCTTGTGCTAGTCATGATCTGATCAGGATCAAGGGTCAAGGCAATAGCAGCTTTTCCTTGATAGGTACTGGTATGTAATTTGTACATAACGTCAGATGCAATTGTGTCGGTCATACCTCAGCTGGGTTGACTACTAGACAGAGATATTCTACAACCTGAAATGACCCACAGTAAAGTGGTATCATCCAATTGTTCTTCTAAAGTGTATAGTAACTAATACGGTCAACAATTACCTGTCTTTTAGGACTGCCTGGCGTTGTATGTACATAGCCAGTGTTCTGCTAGAAGGGTAAAAAGGAGAACTTGAAGGATGGTGTAGAGAGGTAGGGTTTTGTGAAATGGAGAGGCTATGCAGATGTCACAAACAACTATGAGTGACAAGAGAACCTAGGCCACAACAACAAAGAGATGAGAGTGTATGAGGTGATGAAGAGGTCAGATGGGTTGATCAGACCAATAGATCAAATCAAAAAAGACTGATAAACAGTACTTCCTAGATTGGACAAGGATGGATAGCCTAAGGCTTCCCTACTGTGCACAAAGTGCCTAAATACATCCAAGCAGATGCACGGACCAAGTAACTATGGAGCAGGAATGCGAGGTATAGACTTAGGAAGGGTCCAACATATCCCTATGTGGAAGGTGAGAAAATACAGGTATGTAAGCAAAATGAAGTGAGTTTGTACCAGTATAACCTGAGTCTGACAATGCTTTTACTGCAAAGCTTCTCTGGTTCCTGAATGAGGGCATGGGTGGGGTGTGCGTCCAGTTGTAAAGGTTGTTGGGTGAAGGGGTCGAGGTTGAAGGTTATAGCAATAAGAAGAAACACAAGTGTGGAGACAAGAGGATAGGCAATGTGATGGCCTTAGAGATCTGGTGAAGCGAGTAGAGGGAGTAGGTGACATTGTGGGGAGCTTTGAGCTTGTGTTAACAACAACTCTCTGTCACCAGGCACTTACTCTACTATCTTAGGAAGGTGGGGGAACTCAGAGAGGTGGAGGTGAAAACAGCTCAAAGCTGGGGATATATTGCCAGCTACACTATTATATATATATCATTTACCTTGCACACAGACCATGTAGGTTAAAAGCAGGCAGGCATGTGTCAGGTGACTACTTAAGAGAGTGTATCTAAATACAGAACATGGGAAAGTGTCATGTGAGTGATTAAGCATGTGATACTATAATTAGGTAAGAAAAGAAAAGGAAAAGAAGAATTTGTATGTCAACCATGACACAAACTGGTTGTGGGCAAGAAAAGGCAGTCCAAGAACAATATCAGAACATAAAAAATTGGGGGCAATAATAGCATGCACAGTGCGCAAACAAAACAGAGAATTGGGAGAAGAAACACAGAGCTTGACCCAAAGGGTCACAATGCCAGGTCCGCCGGCATGGACAAAGAAGAGAAGGCCAGTAAGAAAAGCACTGCGGATGGCAATGCATGGGTCCGCAAGCCAAGCATGCTGATGAGCAAGCTCTTGATCAAGACGAGCTGTGCACCATCATCAATCATCAATCAGCACACTAGCATGCAGAGGAGAAGAGATGCTTGGCCCATCAAGGTACACAGAGCACAGCAAAGGGGGCAGAACAATGGGAGGCAAAGTAGTAGGAAGAATAGACCTCTTAGACTCAGTCAAGTACACTCCTTTGTCAAACTCTCCCATCAATGGGGGAAGTACAGCTGCTATGCAAGCAGGCCAAGCTATAGAGGCAGGAGCAGTGGGAGTAGAGCATTTTGCAGACATAGCCATTGCAGTCATGAAAGTTTTATAGCTGTTGGGGGATAGGAACCCATTCAGGCATTGGTTTACATAGTAGGTGACATAGAAATGGCAGCAACAACAGCATCCTTGATGTTTGTTTAGAAGCACATGTTCAGCATCAGAGAGACAGGGCATAGCAGGTGTTGTTGAGACCTGGGAATTGAATGGGCATGTAGATGCCATTGGGATGGTGATACACTAGAGGCGGCTCTAAGTGCCGAGCACAACACTAAAACAACCTTTAGAACAGGGGTGCTGGAGCTAGTATCTAATACACAAGGAATTGTTAGTAACGACTTCAGAAAGCAAGAGCGCACTGGGGAGCAATGGGAAGTGTGGGATTAAAGTGCCCAAACAGTTTCAGAACTGCACCGAATACTGACCAAACATTCGGTCAGTCGTGTTGGGGATTGGTTCGGTAACAATAAAGGTAGTGTCACAATCAACAACTACGTGCTTCAAGAGTCACATGGGACTCTGACAATATATGAGGGAGCCCCTAAGTAAATATTGAATGAGAAAGGAGAGTAACTGCCAAACAGGCGCCAAGACCTAGCGAACAGAGAAGATAAGAAGGTAGGTGAAATGTCCATATGGGTTTTGAAGACGATAAGGTAAAAGTCTATCAGCGATGATAAAATCCCAACTGTTCGGTATCCATCGTCCAAGCGTAGGTAGCAGGAACAAGCGTTGGAGAACCAATGAGAATAAAAAAGAAGTAAATGTATGACCAGGGTGGCCAAGCGGTAGTGTAAGATTTTGTTTGACTGACCATGTGGAAGTCGTGACAATAAGCGATAAGGACCGACCAACTTATGGAGCACATCGGCCAAAATGAACTACTGGCTCCGATCTCATAAACTCCTATTGTAACACTCCTGTGCGGCCATGGTAAGTACTTGAAGTATGGGCAAACTGACCCAAGTGCTGCCGAACATCCTTTGGTGGTTTGCAGTCAGTTGGGTAGGGACCGACCGTGTTCGGTAATAGTCGGTGTCTTTGGTACTCGTCTAGAGCTGGTCAGCCTCTCCCCAAAGCTTCCCAAATACCTTCCCCAGACCCTAGAGCGGGTGCATGCTCATCAACAGTGGGGCAAGTGGTATTGCCAAGATAGAGACAAGAAAATGCAAAGGAGGCTTGATTTAGAATTGTGCGCTCAGTTGCAAAGTGGTTGTCATCTAAGACCTGTACCTTATTGCACCACATTTTGAAAGAATCCAAGTGTGGAATTGCCGCATTTTGAATGGCCTGCTTGGTGTCAGCCTGTAGTCCAAACTCTAAAAAGTTGCACAAGACTTCTGGAGTGCTGTGGGAAGAAGTGCCCAGTAGTCCAGCATTTATACTAATGACATCATGAACTCAGTCACGGAATGTGCAAGAACCTTGGATGGGCTTGATGACTGAGCATTATGGCTCTGATTCCCAGTTGGAAGACAAGAGCTCAGCACGGAGTTCCACACAGAAGGCATCAAGCGATAACAGATGGGCAGCATTGGCATCAACCCAAGAGGAGGCATTGTGGCCACACAAGCTATGCATTACACAGTGAACTTGCTTCTCAAGAGCAATGTCCTTCAGCATGAAGTATCCATGACAAGCACTGATCCATGTTTGAAGAACTTGAGGTGAGAGCACACCCTCTATCAAGAAGGGGAGTTTATTAGCACTGCTTTGTTCCAGGGCAGCCACAGTAGAAGACATCAGAGGATGATGGCACGGAGTGGCAGAGAAGGATAAGGAGGAAGACAAGGAGGAGATGGAAGACAAGGAGGAGATGGAAGTGCTCAGAACAGTGGGGGAGGGAAGTGGCACAGTATCACTAGTGGCAGTCACAGCAGGAGAGGCAGAAAGTGGGGACAAGGATGAGAGCAACTGCTCCTCCAAAGATGTGGTCAAGATATCGAGGTTGCTTGAGAGCGTAGCAGACAGGGCAAGTGTGACAGACAGAGGAGAGATGGACAGGGACAGTATGAAGGGTTCAGAGCAGCCTGACCACAGGGGAGAGGTGGATCGTGTGGAGCACAAGGTCAGAGCCAGAGTGGCAGGAGAGTGCAGAAGAAGTCCAAAAAAGTAGAAGGGCACCCTTGTTGTGGCGCCAGACACTTCAGACAGCAACAGCACGTGACAAGACAGGTCCAAACTCTGGTTATGATTTAGACAAACTAGTGGAGGGGGAAAAGGGGACAAGAGGAACTGCTGAAATGAGGGTGGTGGGACGGTGCTCTTTTAAGTCATTCTCGCAATCATATGCTAGTGTCCTGTGAGCTGAAAGGGATTGTAAGTGTAGTGTCTGTGAACTGTAAGTACAAGCATCAGAATGTAATGGGAAAGAGGGAGGCAAGTAAGTACAAGTAAGAGTATAAAAGGAAGGTGTGGACATGCGAAGGCAAGCAAGGCCCAAAATGGTAGTGATCTGTAAGCATTGAGCTTATAGTGGAGCTGGCCTCGTTGTGACCTACCGTATCTCTCATTTATCCAGCCAAAGCAGCAAGGAGTACAGTTACTCTGCTGCTCCACTTTCAATTCTCCCACCCTCCCTTATCCTCATGAAAGCATGCCCTAGACTCCATAACAAATCTGCCTATCACATATGCATATATCTGCTATCTTAATGCACTGTTAGGTCGGAGACCTATCACATGCACCGATGCATGGAGGGGGATCCCTAGGCTATACGTTGACGGCGTCCAACAGCCGTAGACTCCAATAGATGAAGATGATGGATCGTCTCTAAGCTCTTTGCAAGAACTCAGGGTCGGTGTCTGCTTTGTCTTGAAAGATCAAAAGGAGATGATCCTTGAGGTCTTCCTTGTGATGCGGGGGAACGGGGTAGTCTTTGCCGGTCCAACAGATGACACTAGGAGGTGACCAGCTGAGGACTTGATAAGCGGCAAAACCTATGTATGTGCTAGAGAATAGAGAGCAAGTAGGGAAGGGAGACAAAGCCATTTTCATTGTCAGACCATGTAAAGGATGTCTCAGATCTGACAGAGTTCACGAAGCGTGAGCTAGGAAGGTAGCCAGACGCCGGGCGCAGTGCAGAGATCGAGTGTATTACAGGTGAACGAGCTGAGCTTCTTAGAAGCTCATCTCGCCTATTTATACAAAGAAGTATCTAGGGCTGGATCAAGATCTGGTCTGTGCACTTCTAAGGTACCAAAGTAAACGATTGAGATCTGTAAGCAAAGATGCCTCATTGATCTAAGTATAGTACAAGGTCACTAATGTCTGTCCACATCCATATCAAATGTCTAGCCGCATCATGATCGATCAGGAATCAGGAACAGGGTCAGGAACAGAGGTCCATCCACATCAAGAACCAGGAACAATAAGTAAGTGTTCATGCGTTAGCATGTTAATAATGATGAGTCATGGAACCGAGTCTGTGTCTGTATCATGAGCGAACCACATGACTGACCTCCTTGTCCACGTGCGAAGCACATGTTAGGACGCGGTCCTTACATGCACCCTTACAAACTATACAACTGAGACCATAACATTATGCTGCTGATGAGCATGCACCCACTCTGGGGTCTGAGGGAGATATTTGGTAAGCTTTGGGGAGAGACCAAACAGCTCTAGACAAGTACCAAAGACAACTTGTACCAAACATGGTTGGTCCTCTACCAAACAACTGTAAGCCACCAAAGGACATTTGGCAGCACTTAGGTTGGTTTGTGCACACGTCACGTACTTACCATGACTGCACAGGAGTCATCGAAGGAGCTTTACAATGTTCTATTACTAGATTGAGACCAGACAGCCCATTTGGCCAACATTATCTGTACCCAGTCAGTCCTTATCTCTTATCTTTCCAACTTCCACATATTTGGTCAGACGCAATCTTGCACCATTGCTTAGCCACCCAAGTCATATGTTTACTATTTCTTTCTTTTTGTTGGCTCTCCAGCACCTGTTCCTGCTACATATGCTTAGACAATGGATACCAAACAGTCAGGATTTTGTTATTGCTAATAGAATTTTACCTGATTGCCTTCAGAACCCATATGGACATTTTACCTACCTTCTTATCTTTGCTGCTTGCTAGGTCTTGGTGTCTGTTCAGTACTTACTCTCATTTCTTGTTCAATATTTTACTTAGGAGCTCTGTTTACAATAAAAACCTACATACAACTCTGGAATAAACAAGCTTTCACACCCCATAGTCCAGAGCTCATTTGCACTTGTCTCAACCATTGAAATCATCTTTGTTGACTTCCAAAAACTCGTCATCCTCATTGTTTGGCCTCATTCACATTTGTACTCATTCTTTTGCTCATACCTCTTATCCTCCCTTGTATATTGTCAGAGCCCCGTATAGCTCTTGAAGCACGTAGTTGTTGGTTATGGCGCTAACTTCCTCATTACCAAACAAATTACCGACACAACTGACTCACGTTTGATCGGTGATCAGTGCAGTCCCATAACCGTTCGGGTGCTATAATCCCCCACTCCCTATTGCTTCTCAGTGCGCCCTCACTTTCTAGAGTCGTTACTAACAATTCCTTGTGTATTAGATAATAGCTCCAGCACCCCTTGCTCTAGAGGTTGTTTTGGTGTTGTGCTTAGCACATAGAGACGTCTCTAGCATATTGCCGTGTAGCACTCTTCTCTTAAACATGAGAACCATATGAATCATGCGAGCAGAGTCCAGGACCTATCTACTCCATGATGCATATATATTCCTCCAACACCCCTGTCTTGCGTCCACATCTCCTCACACATCACACCACTGATCCCCCCCTCTTCACATGCACCATGATGGGATGCTCTGATAACCTCAATCACCCAATCGCGCTCATCTGCAAAGACATTGAGGCATCCAATCCTTCCCCCCCTTTTCCCTCCCCCTTTTCAACTGTGGGCTTTGAGTGGGTGTTGCCTCAGACACCCATGCCATCTCATCCTTCCTGGGCAAGCATCCAATATACCCCCATCTATGCACACCTCCACTCTCATATAGGATGTGAGAGCAACGCATCCACCTGGGCAGTTGTCTGTAGGCCTAGTGCCCTTTGCAGCTTAGGGATGTTCATGATCATAACTAACTTGGCCTCCCCACGGACGATTGAGGGTAGAATAGAGAGAGTCTGTGCCCTCAAGAAAAAGTGTATCATCTGCATCAAAGGCCCATCCTCTGCAAACTCCACCCTTTTATGCGTCCCGGTCAGGTGGGCATCCCTACCATGGCACGTGCACCTCTTTCGGCTCCTTTGCCACCTGTGGCTATCTAAGATTACACCTGCCATTCCACCTGGCCAATCCCCCTCTATTTTTGTTCTGATACAATACTGCAATCATCTTTATGGCAACACGGACTGGACTGCTCATTTTATAATTGGATGCCGTGCTTTGACATTAAGTGGCATGGAAAATGACCTCAGAAGCCCCTTATTCAAATATATATAATTGAAATTTCAACTTTCAGCACTAGTAAATGCACCAGCCAGGTCTGGAATTTCACAAGTGAGGTATAAAACAATACTAGCAAGGTATGAAATATAGATAATGGCAGTGACTAGTGAGTGTGCACCATAGCCTAAGGAGTGTCATTTGTGCAGATGCTAGCTATGTATTTTCCAAAAGGGCTGGGGCATCTATGTACAAGTTAGTATACCCAATTAGGCAGGGTATGTTCAGCTGTATGTGGCTGAGTGAGTGCTGGGCAGCATAAAGGCTAGGAATGGTGATGGTCATGCCTTTATATATGAAGCAGTGCAAAACAACTGGTGGAATTATTATTATTATTATTATTATTATTATTATTATTATTATTATTATTATTATTATTATTATTATTATTATTATTATTATTATTATTATTATTATTATTATTATTATTATTAGCTTTATATCTAGTGATTGTTAAGACCGTTGATACGCTAGAGGTGTCTCTAGGTGCCGAGCACAATACCAAAACAACCTATAGTGAAGGGTATGCTGGAGAGTATCTGATACACAAGAAATCATTAGTACAAACTTTAGAAGGCAAGAGTACACTGAGAATTGGTAGGAAGGGTGAGATCATAGCACCTGAACAGTTTGGGACTATGCCGACCACTGACCAAATATTTGGTCATGTATTGCATGAATTTGTTTGATAACAAAAAAGGTAGTGCCGCAACCAACAGCTACATGCTTTAAGAGCTGCACAAGGCTCTGACAATATACGATGGAGAATGAGAGGTACAAATAAGGAGATGAGTACAAATACAAACGAAGCCTAAATAACAATGTTGACAAGTTTTCAAAAGTTGATGAAGATGATTTCAATGGTTAAGATAAGCGTAAATGAGCTTCCTCTAAACTGTGGGGTGCAAAAGCTGGTCTATTTCAGAGTTGTATGTAGGTTTTATAGTAAATGGAACCTCTAAGTAAAATATCAAGCAAAAAATGAGAGTAAGTACCAAATGAGTGCTAAGACTTGACAAGTAGTAAATATAAGAAGGCAGAGAAGTGTCCATATGGGTCCCAAAGGCGATAAGGTAAAAGTTTATCAGAGATGATGAAATCCCAAATATTTGGTATCCATCATCTGAGTATAAGTAGCAAGAATAAGGGCTGAAGAGCCAATAAACAAAAAGAAATAGTAAACATGTGTGTTAGGTGGCCAAGCAATGGTGCAAGATTACATTCTTTCAAATATGTGGAAATCATGAAGATAAGAAATAAGAACTGACTAAATAAGATAAGGTCAGTTGATTAGCTTGTCTGGTCCCAACATTATACTTGGACATCATAAGGCTCTTGTGCTAACTCTTGTGTGGTGACGGTAAGCACATAAACTATGCGTAAACTGGCTAAGTCACTGCCGAATGTCCTTCAGTGTTTAGTGTTATTTGGGTCTAAGCTGATTGTCTTTAGCCTCAGCTCGCATGTTTGGTACTCATCCAGCACTGTTTGGCCTCCATCCTAAAGCTCCTCAAATATCTCCCTTGGACCCTAGAGCAAGTGCATGCTCATCACTGGTCTTGGTGTAATGTTAACTTTAATTTACCTTACAATGTTGTGATTACTTTGCTCATTGTGATTTACTATAAATACCTACTTGTGATGCCACAATAGACCAGTTTTAAACACTCCCCTGTTTAGAGCTCAACTTTGTAAGAAGATCTTGCTTGTGTGGGTGGGTTGCCACTATGCTGATGCCCATCCCTCCTGACCTGCTAAGTGCACTCAACATTAGTATCACAGACAAGACACTTTTGATCATTCTATTTGCCCTCCTCTAGCCAATCACCAAAGGGCATAGAGTTTCCCCTTGCTCTTATCTCTCAATATGATGCTTATTTCTTCATATAAACATAAGTGGTTTATAAGTGATAGAAGCTCAATATTACTTAGGCAGGTTGCTTTCTCCAATCTCTAGTACTTATACCTTAATAGTATCATTCCATACCTCACTTATGGAATTTCAGACCTGGCAGGTACATTCACTGGTGCTGAAAGTTGAAATTTCAATTATAAATATTCAAATGAGGGGTTTCCGAGGTCATATGTTATGCCACTTATGTCAAAGTGCAGCATTCGATTGCAAAATGAGCAGTCTAGTCCCTATTGCCATACACCTTCACACTATCCTTGGCTTCATAGCCAACAGTTATTAAAAAAAGCACACAGATCTTCCATGACCTGATATAGCCTAGGCAGGCCATGTAAGCCAGGTGTGGCAATATAACCTCACCAGGCGCTGCCGGTCTTGTAAGAGTTGAGAAGGGTAACATGAAAATGGCCATTCTGGCAAGATCTGGTCAGTCTGATGAGATCTCGCCAGTCTGGCCAGTCTCAGCAGGCTTCACATTCTTAGGTCAGATTCCTTTGGACTGGGCAGTTAATAAGATACTTCAAATCTCTTTATATTTCTATGTGTGCTATTGTATGATACATGGAATTTAAAATAGAACAAGACATGTCGATGCAGGCTAAGAGGCAGGAAAGAAACAAAGCTGTAGCACCTAGGCAGTGCGTTGATGGGCATGCACCCGTGCTAGGGTCTGAGAGAGGTATTCAGGAAGCTTTGGGGAGATACCGAACAGCGCTAGATGAGTACCAAAGATGCTGACTCGCACCAAACATGGTCGGTCCCTACCCGAACAACCGCAAGCCACCGAAGGACGTTCGGCAGCACTTGGGTCAGTTCACCCACACTTCATGTACTTACCATGACCGCACAGGAGTGTGACGATAGGGGTTTATGAGATCGGAGCCAGTAGTCCGTTTTGGCCGATGTGCTCCATAAGTCGGTCAGTCCTTATCGCTTATCTTCCCAACTTCCACATGGCCGGTCAAACGAAATCTTGCACCATTACTTGTCTATCCAAGTCGTATGTTGATATGCTAGCAATGCCTCTGCGAAACACACCCAAGAAACACCCCTACAAGCACAGGTAGGCAGGATCTGGTTCTAGTGTACAAGAAACTGTCAGCTGTGCAACAACCAACAAGGGAGCGTACTGAAAGTGTTCAGAGCGTAGCTGCAATCAAAGTAACACCGACATGATTGGCAGGGAGTGGAGGCTGTTTGAATGCAATGTGGACCAAACAAACAACTCAAAAGTCGGTATCTTTGGCCGGCAAATGTGCAATCGAGATTTGATTGGTACGCAACAGGAAGGGAATGGGTGCGAGGCCACGCTGGACACTGGCGGAGGATGACAAACTAGATGAGAGGAAGAGAGCAAGACGACGAGGGCTCTGACAGAGGGTTGCGATCGAAGGCAACAACACAAACAAAGGGGCAAAACACGAACAAGGATCGGAAGATGAAGACTCAAGGACTCATGGACTCAAGTGCACGAATGGAATCGGAATGAGGGGGGAGCCAAAGCTGGTCTATTGCGAAGGCCATAGGTGCCTTTTTATAGTAAGTCTGAACAGGTACAAGATAGGGAGATCAGCAGAGGCATAGAGTAATTGGAAATGCATGCCAAGAGCTGTCAAAGGTAAAGAAGATAAAGGAGTGATGATGTGAACAATAGAAGATAAGAAGCCATAGCTCTAAAGTCTAAATAAGTGGGGAGATTGCCAAGGTGAGTGCACATGGACCTGGAGATAAAGATCACATGCCATATGGGTAAACCAGTCAGAAACTTGGGAGCTTCAAAGATAAGGAAGGAGAGGTCAACAGAAAGCATACGGACGATAAGAGATAGAAAGGCAGATCCGTTCCGAGTCAACAAAGTGTTCGGCCGCCTCCGATTCGGGACACCGAAGACGACCGAATATGCCGATAATGTAAAGTGTACCGAACCGATCGGTGATTGGCCGCGACAATCTGCAAGGAGATCCGAATGCTGGGAGTGCTGATAGATCCATAGAATGACCACAAGCAGCTCTGAACACCTGTGCAGGGGTCTAAATGCAAAGTCGGCACTTGATCAATGGCTGAGGGTGCCGAACGGATCGGGATCGGTCGGTCCTAAGTATGCCGAACGGTCAAAGAATACTGAAAAGCTGCGAAAAGTGGGGTATTGGTGCCTAGAGCGCACCCATGCTCATTAACGTTTAATATTTCTTTATTCTCATTGGCTCTCCAGTGTCTGTTCCTGCTACCTACGCTCGGATGATGGATACCGAACAGTCGGGATTTTGTCATCGCTGATAGACTTTTACCTTATCACCTTCGGAACCCATATGGGCATCTCACCTACCTTCTTATCTTCTCTGTTCACTAGGGCTTGGCGCCCGTTCAGCATTTACTCTCATTTCTCATTCAATATTTTACTTAGGAGCTCTGTTTACTATAAAAACCTACATACAACTCTGGAATAAACCAGCTTTCGCACCCCACAGTTCAGAGCTCATTTGCACTCATCTCAACCATTGAAATTGTCTTCTCCAACTTTCGTAAACTTGTCCTCCTCATCATTCAGCTTCATTCGTGTTCGTACTCATCTCCTTGCTCATACCTCTCGTCCACCCTCGTATATTGTCAGAGTCCCATGTGGCTCTTGAAGCACGTAGTTGTCGGTTGCGGCACTACCTTTTCATTACTGACCGAATCCCCTACCCGACCAACAAACTGAACATTTGGTCGGTGTTCGGTGCAGTCCCAAAACCATTCAGGCGCTTTAATCCCACCCTCCCCATTACTCTTCAGTGTGCTCTTGCTTTCTAAAGTTGTAACTAATGATTCCTTGTGTATCAGATACTAGCTCCAGCACCCCTGCTCTAGAGGTTGTTTTTGGTGTTGTGCTCGGCACTTAGAGCTGCCTCTAGCATATCAGCGTGCTAGCTGCTTTCTAGCCGGGTGCTGTGTTTTGGATCCGGTGTTTGATCTCCTCTGCTTTCTCTTGACTCTAGGTGCAAGATCGCTTCCAACTAGGCTTGCGCTTCAGTCCAATAGTGCATAAGGTGGCATCAGCCTATGTGTCAATAAATTACTTAGTTGTTGAGAAACAAGAGCCGTGGCCAAGTCTCTAAAAATCAACACCTACCACAAAATCAGGTGCGACTCCTGAACACTCAGCTGGTCCGATGGCTTCCTGCTGTACACAGGCATGTTGCACAGACACTTGATGTGTGTAGTGCCATGTGACATCTCCATAGCCAACCCACCCGCAAGCTTTGACAGCAGATTGCAAAGCATGTCTGCAGGTGAGGAGCCGCTCTTGATAGACTGAGAGAGTGCGCTCAACATGGAATGGTTCAAGTCAATGATTGCAGCTCCTAGGCAGAAAAGCGAGGCATTGATAATGGGGAGGAAGAGTTGCAGAAGGTAGCTTACTTCAATTTGGCAGAGTATCTAAATTAGGGATATCATCAAGGAATGTCAAGACACTGGTCAAAGTCTGAGAATAACAGGGACGTACCATGGGATCAGTTGCCTCTACATGCGTTGATTTTTGAAAAGATGCAATGGCACACAAACAATGAGCAGGGGATGAGTGTCCACAAAATTCACATCTAAGCCCACATAGAAAAAGTCAGTGCAACATACAGTCGTCACTGAGTCCCAAGCAGCCAATGTGCAGCTCAAAAGGAAGCCTAAGACGGGGTACAGAGGAAGTGTAGTCAGTGGTCCCAGTCAATGATGGGAATCAGTGCATATAGTGACATTGGAAGTGATTCTCGGTGCATATAACAACGTACTGTGTCTCAAGTGCCTTGTTTGCGACACTTGACATGAGGGATGAGAGCAAGATGCATTTTGAAGTCCGACTGTGCAAGCAACGCGTCTTCACAAACACGACTTGTCATTTTGATGTGTGCTTCTCTTGAAGTGTTTCTGACCTCCACACCCTAGTCCCAATGCCTTTACCTCCTCATTTAGCTTACCTTGCTCCACCTTGATGTCTATGGCTCCTTATATCGCACTCAAAGGTAATAATCTTGACCCAGAAGGCAACTCAAATGACAACAACAACATATCTTATGATGGCAAAGACATCGACAACAATGTGACAATGATAGTGAGTCAGACCAATCGGGTTTCAGTGTGAGTTTGACAATGCTATGAACAAGGGGTCAGAGGACAAGGGTTTTGATGATGAAGATGTTTCATTTTGCAAAGATTTCAGCTTCAGTCCACTGTAATCCGTCTTTTTGTCTCATCACCCAAGCTCTTTTTGTTGTTGTGTGCATGGCTTGGCCTGAATTGACTTAGACTCACACAAACTTGGCTGCAGAAGCAGCTTGGAACTGTCAAAGTATCACATTGCGTAGTTTTACTGTTGTACCAACCTGGATGAGACCGCATAGAGACATCGGCTAGGGAAGCCTGGCGAGAGCAGAAAAAACATACCCAGGCTTACCAGTGCTTGTCAGGGCATGCATGCCCATGTTGGGATTCGCCGACCTCACTAGGCGTCACCAGATTTAGGCGCTTTTCCTGATGCACATACTCATCCCGCACATTCCACAGCAGGCTTGCAGCCTCCTCACGGCTAGCACGCCCATTCTTCCTCAGACTTCCCCTGGAGCCGGTCCCCTCGGCCTCTGCGGAGGGGCCGAGCCACTAATAACAAGCCTCGCATGTGCGCAGATTGGGTGCGCGGCAGGACATGAGCAGTGAGTACTAGTAGCCAACACTATGCCTGCCCCAGCGGCCTAGTCACTTGTCTACCCCACCCACCCTCGCTGCTGACCTTCTTTTGTTGAGACAGACGAGTTTCCGGCTGTAGAGTAGAATGAAAATAACTCAGTCTCAGATGAGAGAACTAAGGGATGGATTAGCCTAACCTGTAGAGTAGAATGAAAATAACTACAGTAGGCATTAGCTTCTAATTAAACAGTAAGTATGTATAGTGAATCACTGACCTCAGTCTCGGATAAGAGAACTGAGGGAACAGTAAGGGAACGACGAGGAAAAATTTCCGCCGCTCTGCTTGTCACATGACCACCACGCCCAGCGAGCAATCAACGACGTGTGCAGGAGACTTCTTCCAACATGCCCATTCAACCAGCGCGTTGCAAGCCCATTCCCCTCGCAAACTGCTCGTGCTTCTCATGCACGAGCGACTTCGTCAAGACGTCGGCCACTTGGTCTCCGGTAGGTAGGTACTTGAGCTTCAACTCCCCGTCCTCGACCTCTTCCCGCAGGAAGTGGTGCCTCACGGCAATGTGCTTCGTGCGTGCATGGTATACCAGATTCTCCGCAATGGCCATTGCTGACTGATTATTCATGAGCAGGATGGTGGGTCCCCCACAAGACAACCCAATTTCGGCAAGTAGGGCACGCAGCCATACCAGCTCCTTTGCCATGTGCGCTCCTGCCACGTATTCGGCTTCAGTAGTCGACAGCGCCATTGAGGTTTGCTTTTTTGAGCTCCAGCTAACTGCACCATTTGCCAGCATGAAGACAAAGCCCGAGATGGATCATCAATCGTTGACGTTCCTGGCCCAGTCGGTGTTGACAAAACCCATGAATTCCATCTTTTCACCTCCTTGGTAAGTTAATTTTGTGCCGGACATCCCACGCAGGTACCTGAGTACGCGTGTAAGCACGTGCAGCGCTTCTTTGGTGGGTGCCGATGCAAATTGGCTCAGGGTCCCGACCGCAAACACCAAATCCGGGCGGGTTCCCAGCATCGCCCACATGACAGATCCGAGGATCCGCTGGTAGGTGCGTATGTCCACTTCGGGGTTCTCGGCACGGACAAGCCGTTGATTCGCCAGCATAGGTGTGACCATGGGCTGCGCGTCCTGCTGGTTGAATCTTGACAGCACCTCCTCGATGTACTGTTCCTGCAACAGTGTGATCCGCCTTGCACCTCTGTTCCTCTCAATGTGAATGCCAAGGACCCAGTTCACCTCCCTCAGGTCTGTGATGTTAAAGCTCTTCCTCAGCATGTTTTTGACTTCCTCCAAGTCCCCGAGAGCCTTCGACGCTAGGACCATGTCATCAACATACACTGCAATCAAGGTGAGCTTGTCATCCTCGAGTTTGTAGAATAGGCAGGGGTCGGAGGCACAGGTGGTGAAGCCTAGTCCCTCGATCTCCGTGCGGATGCGCTTGTACCACACGCGCCCCGCCTGTTTCAGTCCGTAGAGTGACTTCTTCAGCCTCCAGACGATCCCATCCCTGACTTTGAAGCCTTCCGGTGATGAGCGTGCCACCTCTCTAAGCGCCGAGGCCCCCGTTTTCGAGTTCTACGAGCGCTAGCATGCTGACCTCATGGAGTACCCCAGTCACCACCGGATGCTACCGCAGCCTAGCGCGAGTCCCTCCGATGTCCATCACGAGCGCAATATCACGGTCGCGGGCCGACACGGTCTTTCTCGAGCACCTCAGTCATCACCTCACAGCAGCTCGTCCCTCTCCCATGCAGTCGCATGACGACCTCGAGCCTATCGCATGAACTGTGACGCCACCAAGCTCTTGACATATGCCTTGACAAGGTCGACCACAAGGGCATCACTGCGGGCAGCTCCACAGCGTGGTATGGCAGCGAGCTTTATCGAGTGCGCCTATTGGACAGTACAGGTCTCGTGATCCCCTCCTCCTTGCACTTCCTAGAATCACCTCATCTCGCTGATACACCTCCTTACTAAATATCACTTTGGCTCTCTACCGCGGCGCAACAGAACCTCGCAGTCTTTGAGTATCTCTGCACATGGTTTTCTTCTATCTTTCTATGTTACGGTCTTGGCGCAATATCGACCCATTCTACCTTACGAGCTCGTGGTTACTCTACCTTTCTCAATTTACTATAAAAACCTACTTACGATGCTGCAATACACCAGTTTCGAACACCTCTCTGTTCAGAGCTCAACTTCGCAAGAAGATCTCGCTCGTATCGTGTCCACATCAACATCGCTCTCGTCTCGCTCAATTTAACTCCCATCATCTCTATCGTCAGGGCCTTCGTCGCTGCCCTTGAAGTCCTTCGATCGCTCACTAGTGATATTGCTATTGTCACGTGCAAGAATAATCTCACATCACCTTGCCTGATATCGAGTGCCGCCGCGGTAGTTCCCGCACGCGCCTCGCACGACCCTGCATCACCTCGCCCAATATCTCGACATCGTAGTACGTATCTCGCGCCCCACCTCGTAACTCACAAAGGTCCTTCGATATTCTAGTAAAGTCAGCTCTCCGCCTACCCTGTGTTTAGTGGTGTGTTTTGTTGTGTGTTTTCGCACACAGAGCCATCGCAAGCGCATCACCAGCGGTTCCAAGAAGATCTCCTCATCGAGAACTCCGTTGAGGTAAGCAGTTTTGACATCCAATTGATGGACCTCGAGATCTAGCTCGGCGGCTAACGCGAGAACTGTCTGAAGGGTTGTGAATTTGACGACAGGCGCAAATGTGTTGTCGTAGTCGACACCTTCGACCTGGGTGAATCCCTTCGCCACCAGCCTAGCTTTGTACTTCTCGACTTCTCCGTTTGGTCCCTGCTTCACCTGCAAGACCCATTTACTCCCTACAACTTTCTGTCCGTGCGGTTGCTCGACTTCCTCGAAGACCTCCATGGCTTCAAGGGACCTCATCTCCTCCTGGCAGGCTGCGAGCCATTTGGCTGCATTTCCGCTGGCCATTGCGGCCGCGAAAGTAGGTGGGTTCTCACTCCCCTCGCTCCATGCAGAGTTGGCAGCTTCGGGCGCATCGACAAAGTCCTCGTCGTCCAAGTCCTCCATCTCCATCAGCTCCAGAGGTTCATCCTCAGTGAGCTCAAGGGGGGGAGCTGTCGCGGGGCCCTTGAGCCTGCGATTGTATGACGACACTTCATAGCAGACGTCGTCGTCTCGAACAGGTGCGTTTCATCTTCTGTTCGATCAGCAGAGTTCCACGGGAGGTTCGGCAGTTTGTCGGGTGGCTTGCTTGGGAGTGCTTCTGGCACTTGCGCCCACTCCGGTCGGAGTCTCTGGAGTCATGGGGAAAGTGGGTGCTGGCTGACAGCTTCCTTTTGCAGGTTCCTCTTTCTCTCCGCTGTCCAACTCCCCACTCGACCCCCCCGATGCTATTTCAACCTGCTCGACTTGGCCGACACCCTCGTTGAAGATGATGTTCCGCGACTCGACAATGTGCCCACTGGGGCGGTGCACCGGGCAGTATGCTCATTGGTTTGGGAGGTAACCAATGAGTGAACATTCAAGGGACTTGGCATCAAGCTTGCATTGTTGAGCCTTTGGAACTAGGACATGCAACTCGCAGCCGAATACCCTGAGGTGAGCAATGTTTGGCTTATTGCCTGACCAGGCTTCTTCCGGGGTGACGTCCCCCTTCAACGAGCATGTTGGGCTGATGTTGTGGAGTAGGGCTGCATACTCGACGGCGTCGTACCAGTACGACTTCGATAGGTTTGCATCCTCCAGCATGGCACGGGCATTTTCCATGAGTGTCCGGTTCATGCGCTCCGACACTCTGTCATGCTCGGGGGTCTCGGTGGTTGGGGCTTCGTGGAGTATCCCTTTCCCCTTGAGGTAAGCTTGAAGTGCTTCTCTGGAGTACTCGCCGCCTGCGTCAGACCTTAGGGCTGCCAGCCGTTCCCCCATTTCGACTTCTGCGTGTGCAATAAAGTCACAGCAGCGGGTGTCTACCTCACTCTTATGTCGGAGTCCATGTACAATGACCCGGCGTGATGCGTCATTGATCCAGGTGACGAAGTAAGAGTACCCTTGGCATGAGGTCGTTTGGAATGGGCCACAGACATCGGAGTGGGTTTGCTGGAGTGGTTGAGAAGTGCGGACTTCTGCTTCCTTTGTGATGGACTTCCTGGCCTGCTTGCCCACGAGGCAGGGTTTGCAGACTCCCGGGGTTTTGGTGCTGCCTACAATTTCTATTCCATTTACCATTCCTTTCCTCACCATCTTTAGGACAGATTCCACTGATATATGGCCTAGATGGCGGTGCCAGGTCTGTACGTCGGCCTTGGAGACTCTGGATCGGGCGGTCGCTGCTGTGTAAGTGGACTCTGAGTCGGAGTCGGGTGACTGCTCGCTTGCTGGCATTTTGGCGTGGGAGATGTAGGCCCGTTCCGAGGTAATGGTCCTGCACTTGAGGATGTACAGGTTCCCCTCGCAGTGTCCCTCACAGGTGAGCACGCCGTCCTTGTCAAGGATTGCACAGTTGTCATTTACAAAGTGAACATGAGCTTGTCGTTGCGAGAGCTGAGGGACAGACATGAGGTTGCCATGAAGTTTTGGGACATGCAAGACATCTTGGAGCATGATGCAGCTCCAACGTCCCACAGCACACATCTCTGTGAGGATCTGGCCAACTCCGACCGCTTTGATGAAGGAATTGTCACCCAGCCATACGCAGTGTGGTGCAGCGAGTTCACGGTAAGTGTAGAACCAGTCCCGTTTGGAACTCATTGACCGGGTCGCTCCTGAATTGACTACCCATTCGTTTGACAGTCCCCCGCGTCTCGGTAACTCCCCTTGCACTACAAACATCTGGATCGGCTCGTCGTCACAGGCTATGTTCACCTTCTCGTCATCACCAGTCGCCTTTTCCCCCTTTCCTTCAGCAACTTTTGCTGCATACTTCCGACATTCTTCTCTTGTGTGCCCGGTGAAGCGGCAGTGCTTGCAGTAAGGCTTCCCCTTGTCCTTGGCTTTGCTTGCCTTGTTTCCTTTTGCGGAAGATGACGACGGCTTCGAGCCATTTGCCTTGCTTGCAGAGCCGGATGCACAGGCTGCGAAGGCAGAGGTCTGTGCTAATTTGCGCCGTCTCTATTCTTCTTGGAGAACTTGTGATGTGATGGTCTTGACAGTGAGTTTGTCCATTTGGGCAGTGAGGATGGTTCGGAGAGTGTCATAGGAAGGGGGTAGCAAGAGGACGATGGCAATGGCAACGAGCTTGTCTTCTAGCTTGTGGCCGAGGGAATGCAGGGTGTGTGCGACACGGTGCATGGCATTAATTTGCGGTTCGAGTGATGAGTCATCTGTGAGGGTGCTTCGGAAGAGCTCACTAATCAGGTATGCGACTTTCTGCTCACCCCTGCCTTCGTAGCGGGTATGCAACAGCTCCTAGGCACTGCGCGCCAACTTCGCATACATGACGGTGTTTAGCGGCTCGTCTTTCAGGGTGAGGGTGATCTGTGCGCTCACTTCTCTATCCCGTGCCTTCCACTCTTTGTGCTGATCTGATGTTTCATCAGGCGCTTCTCCCCCGCGATCTACCATGTCCCAAAGGCCCCGAATCTCCAGCACCTTTTGGGTGCGGAACTTCCACGACGTGAAGTTGCTTCCGTCGTCTTCAAGCGGGGATATGTCATATAGGCGATTGGATGCCCTGACAAGTGGGGGGTTCGTGGCCGGCTTCGAGGGGGGAGCGGGCGACTCGCCGGCAGGTGGTGCCGATGTCGAAGAGGGGGTAGTTGGCATTGCGAGAGTGTTTGCGCAGGTTGAGTTCTGAACTTAATGAGTGTTGTCGTGGTTCTAGTAGAGCACAACAAGTCTCATAATCTGTTGAGACAGACGAGTTTCCGGCTGTAGAGTAGAATGAAAATAACTCAGTCTCGGATGAGAGAACTAAGGGATGGATTAGCCTAACCTGTAGAGTAGAATGAAAATAACTACAGTAGGCATTAGCTTCTAATTAAACAGTAAGTATGTATAGTGAATCACTGACCTCAGTCTCGGATGAGAGAACTGAGGGAACAGTAAGGGAATGACGAGGAAAACTTTCCGCCGCTCCGCTCGTCACATGACCGCCGCGCCCAGCGAGCGATCAACGACGCGCGCAGGAGACTTCTCCCGTCTCGTTTGCGGTCCGTTTGCGGTCCGCTGACTCAGCGCCCACGCGCGGTTGCCAGTCCCCTCCCCGGCACGTGCCCCTTCCCTCTCTCGTCCCAGCCGCCTGTCTCTCCCTCGTCCTGCGTCATCGCCGAGACCCCACGCACGCTTGTCCCCCTCGTCCTCCCTCAGGCATCCCCCTCTTCCCCCTCGTCCCCTCGCCCCTGTTGCCTCCCCGGCCGGTTTCGTCCGCCAACGCTAACCGCTTTCGTCTGCTCCTGGCCCACTCCGCTTCGTTCGCTCACTCCCTCGCTTGCGTCGGCGAGCCGACGCGCCGACACGTCGTTCATCGACGACATGGAGAACATCAGGGTTGCAAGAGATACGTGTGCAGAGAGAGAGAGAGAGAGAGAGAGAGGTGCGTACCGGTGCGTATTTCCGCTCGTCGCCTGCACTCAGCTAACCCACTTCTGGCTTCTGCTGGTCCACAGCGCTCGTGCGCTCTCTCCATGACCGCCCTCGCTTGCCGGATGCCCCAAGTCCCCGTTCATCAATGTCAACTATATGGAGAGTGTCGGCTGTACATTAGAAGAGATACGTGTGCAGAGAGAGAGAGAGGCGCGCACTGGTGAGTTCTCTCCGCTTGTCGGCCAGCCACTCTGAACTGACAAGGCCGTCTATTCGAGAACATCAGCTGTAGATCGGAAGAGATACGTGTGCAGAGAGAGGAAGAGAGACACGCACCAGTGAGTCCTCCCCGCTTGTCAGCCAGCCACTCTGACCTGACGAGGCGGCCGTCCATTTGTCGACTCTAGGTTTGATGGGGCCCTATTCATTCATCGTTTGAACAGGGCCTCTCGTCCGCTTTCCTGGTGCGAGAGCAAGAAAGACCGATCTGAAGATGGTGAGTCGTCTCGTTCGTCGGCCAGCCACTCCACTGCGACGATGGCATGGTTTGGCACACAGCACTCCTTGTTCACGATCAGCCGATGCTCCGGTTCATCGACCAATCCAGCATATATCCCTTGCTACGACTCACAGCACCCCTTGTTCACCACGATCGGCCGGCGCCACTGTTCATCGACCAATCCAGCATATATCCCTCGCTACCACCCATGACGCCGTACTTCCACTGCTTTTCAATTGCTCGCCGTTGAGTGTTCTCTCTTTGTTCTTATATGTGATCTTACTACGTGTGTACAATACTCTCCATCCACAATACACTGCTTCGCTTCCTTGTGTGTGTGTTCGTACACGACGTTTTTCAGATGATATCTTAGCTGCATCGCAAGACTACATTGCTCCCTTGATTGCTGTCGAGCAATAACAATAAAAGCTTTTGATTGAAAATATAGGGCAGTAGTATACAAGTGAGACTAGTAGAGTGAGTATCGTATGAACATAATCAGTCATGAAAATCAGTGTACAAATGAAGCTTCGAACACGGAAAACCTTTGCTGCAGTTCGGGCTTCTTCTTCACAAGCTTCTCCCATCGCACCACAATCTCGTCAGGCTTTGAAACAGCCCGCTTGACTCCTGTCTTGCGATACGTGAACTCCCCGCAGGCATCGGCATGCATCAAGTCTCCTCCGAAGAATGCCTTTACCTTCACAGCCAGTGCTGCCATACCTTCCTTTCGTGAGTTCCTTTCCACTTGTAGAGCATCAAGGATTGATTGATACCGCATTCTTGTTCCTTCGGGCGTGCAAAATTTTGCCCAGAAGGCTTCCTCCGAAGAGCTAAGTTGCTCGAACTCCTCGATAATGAACTTGTTTGGATGAGCTAACAACCCGTGCACAGTCGAGTATGCGATGCTTACCTGCCAATTAGCCCAGGTTTGCCGGAACGAGCGCCAGGCCGTCAATATGATCTTCATCCGGCTCTTATACAACTTGTCCCACTGCGAGATTGGGATTGCATGACCGCTAAGTACAATGTAGTCTGACTTGTACCAGTCTCGGAAAAGCCTGCTAATGTCGTCTGCAAAGGAGATTCTGGGTGGGGGCCGAAGTTCGATACATGGAAAGTGATGGTGCTCTCTTCCGAGCATGCTTCGTCCAAACATAAGGTGCGGAATTCATCTTGCTGATGTTCAACATGGTTGGTGGCCAAGTTCGATACAATACTGATATGTGATTGATCGGTGGGGATAGGGACGACAGATGGCTCTGTTAGCGACAATGTGCCACCAGCACTCCTCGTCGGCAGAGCACCTATGCAATTTAAAATTGTTGATGAAGTGCCGCATGGTGGAGATTCTGCAAGACTATGTTCAAGGTGAGATGCTGTGCTAGGAAGCGAGGGCAAAGATGATGCTAGGGTGTGATGTGAATGTGATGGGACAGGCAGTGGATGAATCGATGCAGCCTTGGCTGCGATTTGTTCGATGATACCGAGTTTTGTATAAAACAGGTGTTTCATACCAAAGATATCACGGCGGAGGCTGTGAATGATGGCCTAAGCAGAGCCCCCCATCATTATCGAGTCCAAAAAACAAGGTCAAAAACTCACATCTTCAGAGACATGTTCCTTATATTTCTCACTTCGGACAATGTCGGCGCTCTCATGATCAACATTTTCCAACCCAGCGCTGGATTCCTGCTCAAGTCCACTGCCAACCTGTGGTGTCGACACCACCGTGCTCACCGCCAGCCGTGCACGTGTAACCTTGAGATATTCCATTGCCTAGAATATGTCGTAAGGAAGAGCTGAAGAACGACATTACACAGTGCTCACAATGGAGGAGTTATTAGTAACATCTACGCTCGTCCTTAGGTCTGGTAGGCTCACCGCAATGCGCTTGCTAGGCTGTGCTCTCTCGTCACGGTTCTCACCTTCAAACATTGTCCGGACCCTCTTTGCTGAGGAGCGCTTACATGCGCACTTGTCGATTTTCCACCTCTAACACGAGATGAAGGAGCTTGAAAAAGACTAGGTGTGTATATTTGAATCAGTTCATGAAAATAATAAGATTAAATACGAACCTGTTCCAGTTTGAAGGCTTCTCAGAATACTCTCGGAGACGCTGAATGAGCTCAGCACGCTTTCCGGAGATTGGCAAACCACACGCTACGAGGTAAGGCTTCAATTTGGTCTTCGTAAGATGCTCATCACTGTATAAAAACACCGATAAACTGAGTGAGCATGATAGGGGTGTCTCATACATTACTAGCTTTTAGTTATTAACGGGACACCCTCATGGAACACCTGGTCGACTACAGGAAGGCAAAGCACATTGGGAGGTTGGGCAGGCCCCGCCATTCCAACTGAGTGACAATTAAATGATCATAAGGTAGAAGCTGAAATAAATAGTCGGTGGTGTGAAGACGCCAGAGACTTTCGCCTGTAGGTCTGAAACAATCTGTTTTACCATCACATGACGCATATTTCACCCTAGGCGGCAACTCCTCAATGACTTGAAACTGTATCATTTAGTGCGCACTCACAAAGCCCCTTCTATCGGCCTGATGCCACCTTTTCCGCTAACATGTTTCGAAACTATCCTCCGGAGTTCTTGTACAGACTACGACCATGATGACGACTCAAATGGCCTTGCAGAGCTTGACTGCGAGGAAGAAGCGGAGGGGCTCACATTATCCATTGAAGTTGACAGTCTTTCTTCACAGGAGCTCTTGCGAAAATCCCCCTCTTCCTTAGAGCGCTCATCGGATGCAGCAAAGAGCCCTCTAACTAAGAAGCATGCCGGTGCTGCAAGCTTACTCAATCTAGAAGAGAGCCTCAAGTCAGCTTCAAAGCACGTTGTTGTGCCAAAAACAATTGCAGAGTATGAAGGGTGAGTATTCTAGCTTGTACACTGGGCACTTACTAAATATTAGACTAGGCAATGGGAGAGCTTTAAGAGATTTTGTGTGCGGATAGAGCACTATTCATCACCCAAAGATATGGAGCGGCAATTCGTTCAAGGAAACATTGGGGCTGCTGTCCCCACCCTCATCGCTCTATGGATTATGGAATCGTGAGTCCGCTTGTTGTTTCGTGTCATGGTGGTGGCTCAATTGTTTGCTCGATTACAGTTGTGATGAGATAGACATCTATACAAATGAGAACAAGGCCTCTCTTGTCGGACTTGGAACTCATGCGCAGGCACAGAAAATGCGTGCCGCAATGACTCACAAATTTGGCACGACCTTCAGCATGGAAATCAGCCCTGGACAAACTCACTGACTCCTGGCGAGTTTATTGGCAATCCATCAATTTCAATTACCGTCTCGCAGTACATGATCAGCCTACGTCGTCGAAAGGTAATGAATTGCACTTAATACCATGGTTATATCTTACATTGATTTTAGGTCCGCTCCGGTGAACAAGTTACCAGTGCCCGGGCAATGGATGAAGACATCATCCGTCAAATGTTTGAATTCACTGAGACATTCAATGAAGCAGAGTATGGCCCCATCTCTCGTAAGCGCAAGGCAGAGCATCCGGAATTATGGGCTAATTCCGAGCTACGAGTCATGCTTCACGCGCTCTACGTCGTCTCATTCTTGTGCTTGCTACGTTTTGATGAAGCCTTGCGCATTGAATGGCATTGGATCAGGTTTGAGAAATATGAAGGGAGTTTTCGGCTTTGGATCTCAATGCCATTCGGAAGACACACCAAACGGGAGGTACGTTGATTTCCTACTGCCCACACCAACTTTTGGTTAACAGTTTCTGCCAGGTATAGCACCTTTCGTGCTCTACCCAAACGAACACAAGCCTTGGCTCGACCCAATTTTTGTGCTTGCCCGATGGATGGAGATTACTCACCGACACAACTCCAAGATGATTGGATATGTCTTCAAGCGCAAGCAGGGAAGGGGCTCAGTGAAGATCCCGGCCAAAACATGGTGAGTTTTCTATTCCAAGTCCGATAACTAGATTCTGATATAAGCAGACTTCCGAATCGTTCATTGAATGTCTCCGCAACAATCTCCTCGATATCTCCATTGACCCGCGCCCATACGGGACACACTCCTTCCGACGCGGCGGGGCTCAGTACCTTGTCAAGACCCTGCGGTGGCCAATTCTGACGGTGTGCGAGTGGGGCAGATGGTCCAACAATTCCGATTTTGTCACTTTATTCAAGTATCTTCTGTCGTGGGTCGACGAGTCCATCAGTCGACCCGATTTCTTCAACCCCCACAAGAAAAAGATGGCACCATGCCCCAATGTGGAAGAACATGTCATTGTGCCTAGAATACTTTTTTTTTGAAAAATATATGTTTTTTTTCGTTACCACTCCCTAACTGAGCCATACATATGCACTTTTGATTATAAACAGCACCTGCACAAGATATCATACACAAGAAACACCGCACGCCCGATTCAAGCAGCATGGCCACCTCAGACATTCATTCAGTAAGATCGAGGATAGGACCAGAGTCGGTCGGCGGTGACACCATCCCGGCACCTGTAAGGTCGAGATAGTCAGGCGCTTCATCATAGTCCACATCGAAGACCTGTCCATTCCGTGAACAATCATCAGTGTAGGTAAATGAGTAGACAAGGAAGAACCTTCCTCGATGGGGTCAGAAGCTGTCCCCGAAGCCTCACATGCCAGCCCATGCGTGGGTGTCGGCGTCAACTCGAGGAATATGGCAGGGATCCAGGCATAGCAGTGGGCAATCTGCGATGCAGTCGACTGGGCGACATGGTCCCGGGTGATCTGCAGATAGGGGGTCGGGGAGTACTCGACGTGGTACGCGGTCACGCCGGGCCAGCATTCAGCGCTCTTGCCACAGATGCGCGTGATAGGTGCTGCCAACGAAACAGACGAGGTGCCGCGGGAGACGTTGGACGATATTGCAACATCACCGACAGCAGTGCGGGCTGGTGTGATGTGCAAATGACCTGTCGACATGCCGGCCGGCTCACGGTGAGCAGGCATGGAGCTGCCGGGTGTGGGCACTGTGCGCGACGTCCCTGTAGCCAAAAAAAAAGCGGTTGGAATCGCAGCGGCCTGGGCAGCATGAGCTTGCATGGCAGACCGCAGACAGAGCCCAGGCCAAAGGCGGGAGCGCATCCGCTGCCCAAGCTCATTGAACCCGTTCTACCAGAAGTACCGTTTGCAGAGTGAAAGGATGTCGGACAGGCGAGGAGCGATGGCAGCAGGGAGATGGGCGACGGCACCGCGCGTGAGTGGGCGAAGGTAGAGCCGGAGGACATTGAGATCGGGAAAAGTCTCGGGCAATGATGTAGCGAGTGACGGCTTGGCACCTCGGAGAAAACCGAGGGGGTCGTGGAGGAGGATATTTTGAAGCTGCTCCCACAATTGCGAGAGAAGCGCGCCTTGTTCAGCCGGCGACGCAGCGTCAACAATGTCGACGAGGATGTCACCGAGCCCGTACAACGCGATGCGCGCCGCGGTCTTTGGACCAATTTTTTTGATACCCTAGGTGAGCATGTCAGTGCCGTCGCGAGCTGAATATGGACCACAACTTACCGTTGAGTAGTCCCCACCGCTAAGGAGCGCAAAGAGGACGAGCGCATGACAAGAGAGGCGAAGCTGGGGGTTGTTGATCACATCCTGCATGCGATAAATCTCGACACGATCGCCGTCTTGAGCGACACGAGGGCTAGAAGGGGGAACAAAAGATAGGTGAGTGTTCATTTAAGAAAAATGACATGGTCACTTACTTGCGAATGATGACTTTTGCGCCGAACAGGAAGGCGTCGACATCGTCTGTGAGGACAGCATGAATGCTGCCCTCAGCATTCAAACGCGCGAGTTCAGCCTCAGCCTCGCCAGGAGCCTTCATATCTTTGAGTCAGCCCCCTACTCCTCACGGGAACAGATCGAGCATACCGTGTACATTGAGAACCCGAATGCCGAGATGAAGTTCTTGAAGCCCTTGAGGAGCCAGTGGTGGGTGGTGACAACGTGAGTGCCACGCTTGATCGAAGGGCGGCCGTCACCATCGAAGATAAAGATTGGAGTGACCGGAGCCCGCAAGAGGGCAGCGAGCCGAAGAAGAGAACGTGGAGTTCAGGGCATGGACCCATTGTCGCATGCTGGAAGCGAAAGGGGGGCTGGCATTGGTACAACCATATGCTGTGGAGGCCCAGGCAATGTGAGCGGATGCAAACACGCATGGAAACGATGCCGGAGAACTCACCTTGCATCAATGCCGAGGACAAAACCTTCTTGTCCAGCAGCCGCATGCTCAAATCCATCTTGGATGGCGATTTGCGTTAATGGCGCTTGTGAAACGACGGGTCGCAGAATCTGAGAGTGTCAATCAAGTTGTCAGAAAAGAAATCAAAAGAAAGACAAATGGAAGGAGACTGACCTCCAAAGACCAGGCACACCCATGATGGATAGGGGCCAATGACAGGTCACGACGGTGCGTGCCCTCGACGACGTCCAAGAGAGGGGGTTGAAGCAAGTGCTCGCCGCGAGCAATGGACCGTGGCGAGGGAGCGGGGAGCAGCACCTGAAGATCGTCCGATGGCGATGGAGGCGGGACGGCGTCGAGCGTGGAGGGCGCGGGCGTCGAGACAGTTGTGCACGACAAGAACGAGGATCGTTGTGGTGGAAGGGAGGCGAGGAGGAGGTCAGGGGCGGCGCACTGGCACGGGACGCGTTGTGACGTTAGGGCCGGTGGAGGTTGGGGTTGGGGGTCCTGACGGGACTGCATATCGAGACTGCAAACGAGACGGGGTGCACGACGGCGCGCGCATGTTTTGGCGGGGAGGTCAGCCAAAACACGGATGAGCGCAGACGCTATGACCCGTCCGATTTGCAGTCCCTAATCCGGATGTGCAGTCCACGGTTGGAGCTGGGGGCCTCGGGAGGTGCCGGACTGGGCGCGCTCGGGTTCGAATTTTTCGGCCTCGCGGGGCGTCGGTCCACTCAGGCGTCTCCCTCGTCGTCGACGCCTCGCGCGTCGCGGTGGGCCAGTCGTCTCTTATTGTTTCAAGGATACTCTCACAGGATCTGTCTACCCCCACGCGCAACCGTGGCATCGCCCGCGGCTTCAGGCATCCCGCGCACCCCCTCCGGCGCCCTCGCCCCCAAGCCCCACCCGCGAGTGTCCCGAGTCCCGCCCCGCCACGTGTCGCCTCTCGTCAACCGCTCGTGCCCCTCCCTCACGTGCTTTACCTTACCTCAGCGTGGGACCGCATACGGGGCCGGGCTCAGCCTCACTTCTTCCAACATCTTTGCCTTGCAGGTTTCCTTTTGCCGCACGCCGGAGAGCCTTTGCCGCGGGGGCTTTCACCCACTTCCTTCGTATCGCGTCACTTATACCTGATTCATGTAGTGTGTATCTACTTCTCCGTGCGCTCCCCATGTCGTATGTCACCCCCTCGCTCGTTCCTACAGACCTTCTCTCCCCATGTATATATTGTCCCCGAAATATCTGTCTGCATTGTCACACTGCCGGGTATCCTTGGAGCAGTCCGTGCATCGACCACCCACGTGCTAGCGACAATGTCCGAGACCATAGATGACGATACAGAGGATTTCCTGCATAAACTCAACCGTGAAGACCGCCACAGATACAGAATCGGGAACCTCATGAGCTGAACCCTTTCCACTCCACCTCCTGGTCCTTCGCAGTTGCGTCTGGCATCTGATTCTTCGCCTTTTTTGTGTGCACCAGATCGTCCATCGCTTCCGTCCTTTTGACTCCGACCATGCCTTCATGATCTACAGTCGCGGTATGAGACGTGCACCCGGAAGATCATATCGAACAGGGATATGAACTCACAGTCTCCCGCGAGAATATCATCCACGATGGGCCGACTGCCTGACGTGATGTATCTCGTCGATACACCACGAGCGACGAGTGGTTGGGCGAGGAGTCGCTTCAACTCCCCCCTGAGTGCTGCCGTTTTGGTGTTTTGTGTTTTCACCTCCCGTTTGGTCGGGCCTACATCCTCCTCCTCACTGCCCCATTCGACCGTTGAGGGGCATGAGAGACCGTGCAGCCGCCACAATACGGAGAACTCACCTCGATGCGAAATCAGAATCGAGCTCGATGTCCATGGCTTCCGCCGTAGCTTTCAACCAGTTTCTCTCGTGATTCGCCTTCTTGATCTGATGCTGCTGCTTGTCTATCTGCTTCGCCAATTGCAGCCTCGGCTTGAGCTTATCCAGGAGATGGTGCTCGACTGACATTTCCGGGATGTCGCTTTCCTCTGCAAATATGTCTATAATCAATCTCTGTGTCGAGAAACTCTGACTTGAACTCACGTCGGCCAAGGCTACCCAGCAGCGCTCGCACAAGCCGCCTTTCGTCTGGTCCACACATCAACATGCTGAAACCGCTTCTTTTTGCACGCGCCGTACGACCGTTTCGGTGTACGTACGCGTCGGCCGTGCGCGGGATTTGGTAGTGCACAACATGGTCTACCGAGGGCACATCTAGTCCTCGAGCAGCAATGTCCGTCGCGAGCAAGATGGCGTTTGGGAGAGATTTAAAGCTATAACATCCGTCTGAAGTTAATGATTTGAAAAAGAGATTCAGATTTGATACTTGCCGATCGAGGTTTTTGAGGCGTTGGCGTTGTTCCAGTTGAGAATGAAGTGGGAAAGCTGGCAGGTCGAGAAGTTCGAACAAAGGAAGGAGACGCCGGATGCCGTCAATGGAAGAGAGGAAGACCAACGAGCGACCCGGATAACGCAGAAGAAAGTAATAAAGATAAGAGTCCTGCAGAATATGTCAGCACATGTGACGAAACAGAACGAGCGATTACAATCCACTCCTCTCACCTTGTCGCCTGACATACACTCGATTTTGCTCTCATTGAGCGTGGAAACAACACCACCAACGGGGCTGAGGTCCATAACCTCAGGTTCAGGATCGCGGAAATCCAGTCGCAGCACGAGATCGTCTAGGAGTATGAGAAAGTACTCGGACATATTCTCAGATCTCAATGAACAGGAAAACGCACCTAATGTCGATGCAGGGGGATCACCTTTTTTCGATACGCGTGCTTTCTGCCGTTTCTTCAAATTGCGCTGCAGGTCTTTGCTCAAGGTCGCGGAGAAGACAAAGGTCTGCATTTTGTCGTTTGCCGATACATCCTCTCGTATTTCTTCAGAAGCAAACGACTGCTTCTTGAAATCAGGATCGGTTTCATCCTTCCTGGAAACGGTATGAGTGAATGAATCAAGGATCGTTTTCGCAGAGAAGCAACGCACTGAAATTGCCTCTGTGTCAAGCGGAGGATGTTATCCAGCTCAGCAAAATGCCCGGTCTCGATCATACGGTCCGCCTCATCGAGGACCAGAAACTTTAAGGCTTTGATATCTTTGGCAAGCTTGTCATCCTGTCGTACTTGTTAAGATTGATTCGAATCTCTCCGACATATCAAACAAGATACCAGAGGGCTGAACATACCTGCTCGATGATGTCCCACAACCGTCCGGGAGTTGCGATGAGCACGTCAACGCCGCGATCCAAGATACGGCGTTGCTTTTGTGCAGACATGCCGCCTACGATGGCGGCAACGCTGACCAATGGCGGTGCCTTTGATCCAGTGGGTGCATTGACCTTTTGCTCACCTTTGCCTCTCGACTTGCCCTTCGCCTTTCCCTTTGCCTGACCTTTCCCTTTCGTGACATGGCTCTCCTGCGCATCGCCATGGGCTTCAAGCTTGACATTGGGGTCGGCAAGAGAATAGTCATTCAAGCATGCATTCAGGTGGGTGGACACTTGAAGAGCAAGTTCGCGGGTGGGGGCAAGCACAAGCGCACGCAGTGAGCGACGAGTTTTGATCGCCGCAGGAGCTTGTAGTTTAGAATTCGAAAGGAGATGATGGAGGATGGGAAGACCGTAAGCGAGTGTTTTTCCGGATCCCTGTGAGCGACGGTCAGCGTTTCATGTGAGGTCACGGTGTAATGGTTCGCAGAGATCACTGACTGTTTCAGCGACTCCAATTAGATCACGTCCCTCAAGGGCATGGGGGATAGCTTGTGACTGGATGGGAGTAGGGCTTTGAAATTTTTGCGCGTGCAGGGCGCGCCCAAGGCGTGGATGGAGGGAAAAGGAGTGCCATTCTGGGAGAAGTGTTTGCGCTGTATGGTCCTTTCGCGTCAGCATAGCAGAGGATTTGGGATGAAAACGCGTACAATCAAAAGAAACTTGAGCGTCAAGCTGTGACGTGCTCTCAGCCTTTACATTGTCTATGCGATCTGAAGCTTCTGGCGCAGCTGGGTCAGACTGTTGTCCCTCCTCGTTCTCACTTTCTACTACGGGTTCTTCCTCGTCTGCGTCGTTTACCTAGTTAGCCATAAGACAAGTCTCGCCTACCAAATAATACCTGGAACACTCACCGCGAATCTGATCACCCTCCCCCCATTGGTGTCCTCGTAGATGACATGCACATCGTCAACTTCTTCCAGCTCCAAAATTCCCTCGTCCATATCGACACCTGCTTCATGCGGCTGAAAGACGGTTTTCCATGGCAGATCATTCACGGTGACATGATCATGACGTGTTTTTGTTTTTTTGCGAATCGACGAAGAGGCCGTATGTGATTTGCGCTTCATGGAGGCGTTGGATGTGTTTGAGGAAGACATTACCGGGGTGCTACCGGTAATGAGTTCCGTGGGAAAGTCCAAAGAGGGGAAGCCGTTGCAAACCAAGGTGACTTGATTCTTTCTTTGGGTCTGTCATGTCTGCCGGTTTCAGGATCACACCCGCTCTATGGGACAGAATCCACCACTTCGCTTCCTTCCCTCAAACGGGCGGTACGCGTCCTTTTCTTGCTGAACAGAACCATCTCACAGCGTCTACTTTCAGTTTCCCTGCAGCAAATGGTTCTGTTTGGACAGAATCCAAGCCAGGGCACCCTGTTCAAGGCGAGTCAGTTTCTAGTTGGTAAGCTCATCGTCCCATCCCTTGCTCCCGACACTTCTCATCGGCGCTCGTCCTCTCCGTGTAGAGGAGTTGCCTGTGCGCCTAGCGCACCGCGTAAAGGAGTTGGATGAGCTGCCTCACAACCTCAGCAGCATGCCGTCGATCAAGAAGGTCAAGAATTGGTATGCCCAATCTTTCGAGGTGCGTTCGTAACTACGATCGTACAGCGACGGTGTCTTAGACGCGCACAGGAACTCATCAACTTCCCCACCATCTCTGTTTCCCGGGACATTCGTGCGGCCTTGATGGCGAGCCCAACGGAAGACACGTACCTCCCAGAGTCAACCCCAAATCCCTCTCTGGGAGATTTCGGGGACCACTTCGCCCCGCACAGCTCAGGGAACTTGAGCGCGAACGGAAACGGAAACGGGAGCAGGGTCAAGCTGCGAATACCAATGGAGAAGAGGTACGCCGTGCATATCGTTGACTCTGAGCGGCTTCTCATTCTGTGTGTCCGCGCGTGTTTGTAGATATTACGCAAAGACGGGGAACATCAACTGGCCCCCCGAAGTGCACGACTACAACAAGCGTTTCACAAAAACGCTCGACGCCATCAAGAGGCGACACGACCCGACGGTGACGACGACGGCACAGGGCGTTCTAGAATGGAAACGCCGACAAAACGCCCGCAACATCGGTCTCGACATCCAGGCCTGGCTCGACCGCTTCTACCTGTCCCGTATCGGCATCCGTTTCCTGATCGGCCAGCGTCAGTCCAGCGCTCTCCCTTTCCTCTCCCACGACCTGAAGCCTCTCCTTCAGATGTCGCTCTGAACGAGCTCCAGCCTCATCCCGACTACGTAGGAATCATCTGCACGCGTTCGGTGAGTCTTTCGACTGGTCGCTCTCCGCGCGCGGCTCAAACTCGCAATTCTTCCCACAACAGAACGTTCACGACATCGTGCACGAAGCGATCGAAAACGCGCGCTTCGTCTGCGAAGAACACTATGCGATGTTCAAGGGTCCGCCCGTACAGCTCATCTGCCCCAAAGACCTGCACTTTGCCTACGTCCCGGGACACCTGTCGCACATCTGCTTTGAACTGCTCAAGAACTCGCTGCGCGCCGTGGTCGAGCGCTACGGCCACGACAGGGAGGACCAGCTCCCGCCGATCAAGGTCATCGTCGTCGAGGGCAAGGAGGACATCACGATCAAGATCTCCGACGAGGGCGGCGGGATCCCGCGGAGCGCCATCCCGCTCATCTGGACGTACATGTATACCACTATGGAGTCGCAAGGGATCGACCAGGACTTCCAGGCCAGCGACTTCAAGGCACCGATGGCCGGGTTCGGGTACGGCCTCCCGCTCTCCCGCCTCGTACGTTCCTCTTCCTCTTCCGTATCTCCGCATCCCCTAACCGACCTGTCTGCGTCCAGTATGCGCGTTATTTCGGCGGCGACCTCCGACTGATCTCCATGGACGGGTTTGGGACAGACGTGTATATCCATCTCAACCGCCTGTCCAGCAGTCGCGAGCCATTGCCTTGAACCATGTACTGCAACGTAATATTTTCGGAACGGAAGACTGAAAGCCCTGAATCATCCGGCTCAGTTTATTTCTATAATGTGTATATCAACTTTCAAGCAATTGTACCACCACCAAGCCCACACCAGTCGTACGCGGCACCACCCGACACCTACCCGACACCTACCATTTTTTATTAGCATGGATACCACCCATTTTGCTATAAACATGAAATGATTATCACAGTTGTATCGTTATTGTACAGATATTGCAGAGTGAATGCGCAGAAACAGGCGGAACAGATGGAGACAAGACCGAGACGACACAAATGTGAACACGAGACGAAAGGAAGGAAAGAGTAAGAAACGGGGTTCCCTGAGTCCTAGACAACGTAAGTGAAGGGACCGACAACAACATAAATTATCCCCTACTTCTACAGGGCCACAACAATGTCCGATTGGAGCCACAGCCGTGGGGAGCGGGAGGGACGGATATTCATATGATACGCGATACAAACACATGCGAGAGGCGATGAGAGTGACGGACGGGACGGAGCGCGGCGATCGTGAACTTCGGCGCGATCGAATTTCATTGCATGTGATCCAGCTGAGCGGCGTCCCACCGGCGCTTCAACGGGTTCTCATGCTGCATCGGAGGCTGCTGCAGGTGCTGCTGCTGCTGCATGCTGCCCCAGTCCTGATGGGACGTGCGCGGGGCGTACATATCCGACTGTGGATACTGAAGATGCGAGTGTGGGTGCGCCTGAGCTTGGAGTGGAAGCGCGTGCGGGAGCGTGTGCGGTTGCGGATGCACGGGGTATGCGGGCTCGCTCGCGCGCTGCGAACTCACCAACTGCTGCTCCTGCGACTGCACCGTCGTCTCCAGTGCGTCGATGTCCGTCATTAGCCTCTGGTTCGCGATCTTGAGCTGCTGCAGCTCGTACTGCCAGCTGCTGTTCCGCGACGTCTCCAGCTCTTCGAACACGTTCCCCATCGTGCCCGGCGGCGGCGACGATGGTGCCTCGCCCATCGCGAACCCACCGGCGCCCATGTATTTGAACTGACAGACGATCGGGTGGGACGGCAGGCGCGAGTAGCCCGACTCTTGAGTCGTGGTGGTCGGCGGCGGCGGCGGCGGATAGAGCACAACGGTCAAACCGACAACGTCCCCGTCCTTCCTCCGAACCCTGCACACCACGCTCTCCGGCATCCCGCTCGTGCTCGCCGCCACCCTCTGCAGCGCCGCTTCCAAGTCCTGCCGCGCGCCCACGATGAAGTCGCCCACCGACATGCCGATCGCCTCGCCCACGCCCCATCCAATGAATTCCTTTACGCTCGCGCCCATGAACAGCACCGTACCGCCCGTGCTCAACATCCCCCACACCTCGCCGGCCTCCCCTGCGCCGCCGCCACCTGGGCCGGGCCCGGGTCCGGTACTGGGGACACCCGTCCAGTCCAGGCAGGGCATCGATCGCGCGCGTGCGCTGAGGATGATCGCCTTGCGCCCCTTGCCCGGCTCGACGTGCAACCGTCCCCTGCACTCCAGCCACACGTACTTGCCGTCCTGCGCGTGGGCCCTGAACAGGAGGTTGACTGACTTGGGCGAAACCGCGAGGTTGGTGAACATCGCGAGACCCGGCTGGCCCTCCCCGGGCGCAGAGCTGGCCGTCGACGACTCTTTGAGCTCCCGCATGAGGGGCACGACGTCCGATGGGTGGCAGTAGTCTGCGACCGACTTGCCTACCAGATCGTCCGGACCGAAGCCCAGCGCGCGGCGCACAGACGGCGCGACGTAGAGGAATGAGCCCTTGAGGGACAGCACGAGGAGAAAATCGGGCGTTGCGTCGAGGAGCATGAGACTGAGGGGCTGGTTCCCCTCGTGCCATTCGGACTTGTCCTCGTTCGCGACCGTCGGGGATGCGAGCTTCAAAAAGTGCTCGTCGCCCAATAGCGTTTTGAGATCCTGAGATACGGCATTGATCGCGAACGCGTTGTTTCTGCGCTCTCTGGGCTGGAGTGGGGCGCCCAAAGAAGGATGATTGATGTAAGATCCATCCCTGAGTTTGTGGAGGATAGCTTTGGGCTGCTCGGTGAGATCGACCTGGAAGCCCACGTGGAAGACGACGTCCTCGCTCTCCTCGGAGCTGCCGGAGACGCCGCCTGTGATGGGGATGACCGTGATAAGATTGATGAAGGCGGAGCCGTCCTTCCTATAATTGATCATGCTCGTCTGGCACTCCTTATCGGCAACAAGACTCTTGCGCATGTAGGCGACGGCGTCTGGGCCTGTGTGACGCCGCTGCTCGCCTCGGGCGACATTGCCGTCCGGTGCCTGCAAGAAACGGCAGTTCCGTCCAAGGACTTCATGCTCTGCATAGCCCGTGAGGCGGCAGAACGTCGGAGAAGCATAGACGACGGGGCTATCATGCCGGCGGACGTCGACGACGACAAAAGAGCAGGACAAATCGACGGGGCCGAGGGCAATTTTTGGGTTTGGCCGCGTTGCGACGCGGGCGAGGATGGACAGGAGGTCGAAGCCGGAGGTGGAGTAAACCGGGAGTCCGAGGGCGGAGGGAGCTGACGGAGGGGGGATGGATCCGAAGTGTGCTGAATTGGGCGCGAAGCCGGCATGGGACATGAAAGAAGACGGAACGGAGCCGGATGGGGGTGTGGGGAGAGGGCTTTGGGGAGAAAGCGCATGGGGGGCGTAGGGATCGAAACTGGAGGGCACGGTAAGTGATAGGCGCCTGTGGATAGAGACTGCAGGAGGCAGAGGTGCGGCGGAGCTGGTAGGCGCAGCGGAGGTCTGGGGAGAGAGGATGTTATTCTGGGAGTGATCATAGTACTTGAGAGGGGCAGAGAAGCTGGAAACGAACAAGTGGCGGCGGTGAGCGGAAGAAAAATCGAGCACGCTTAGACGTACACGTCGCGGGAGACGTTGGGCGTAAAGCCGCTGTTTGTGAGCCAGGCCGATGTCATCGATCCAGGCTCGTTGAGAAAGCCGGGCGGGAGGACCTCTGCGCCGCCGCCTGGAGCGAGGGTCGGTGGGCCGCCGAGCATGAACTGGGGCATTTGGAACTGGATCGGACGGGCATAGGGGTGATGTTGTGCATTGTGGTAGGAGAGCGAGGGATGTGCGGGCTGCAGATATTCTTGATTGGGGTATTCTGCGTCGCCGCCGTTGTTGTCGTCCTGCTGGAGGTAGCGTTCGAAAGGCATGATGATGACGGCCGGGTGCAGCTCCGCCGCGACTGGCCTGCTCTAACCCCTCCACTTCAAGCTCCGCGACCCTTCTCCTTAGGGGCTCCTGCTTCGCCTTCTTCTTCTTCCGTCCATATCACTCTCAGAAGGTCTCAAGCAAACACACAATCAATTCATCGTCGCATCAAAAAATGTCGTCGTTGCATATAACTACGCCTGAACTACAACAAAGACAGACGACGAGCCATACAGGCATCAGCACAACAATCGTTAATCTTTGCCCCGTTTCCCCTAACCATCGTCCATTGAAATCGGATGATGTAGTGAATTAGAGGCATGGCTCCTCACGCTCTCCATACCCTCACGCAGTTCACGCGGTACAAGTCCAAGTGCATACGGCCTCATGATACGGGTACAAAATCTAAAATCAAGCCCGGAGCTGCGCCCGGAGGTTCGCCTCCAGGGGGCCCCGAGGACGAATGAACTGCACGTAAGCACCATCCCTGATATTCGTCAGCACAAGGTTCATCGACCAATTAGAAATAGGCACTCACTGGACCACCAACTTGTCCTCCTTCAGCTTCGGGTAGTCCTCACGGTTGACGTTCGTGAATCCCCACTTGCGCGAAACGATAATCTTCTGGCGGCCGGGGAACTTGTACCGTGCGCGGCGCAGAGCCTCCTGGATGACCGGCGCGTTCGAGTCCTTGCAACGGATCGAAAGGATGATCTGGCCAATGTTGACACGAGCGACAGTGCCATAAGGCTTGCCCCAAGCACCACGCATACCCGTCTGAAGCCTGTACACCATGAATCGTTCCTTCAGCCCATCACGCACAGCATACGACTCGTCGGAAGGCGCACCTATCGGCTCCAGCGCAGGACAACATCTTGTTGATACGGATGACGTGGAAGGGGTGCACGCGGACCCTCATGTGGAACGCATCCTTTCCGGCAGTCTTCGTCACGTACTTGTTGGCGCAGATACGGGCCGCCTCGAGCGCCTCGCTGGAGAGCTGCTCATACTCATCCGAGACGAGATGGCAGCAGAAGGGGAATTCGTCGACGGAAGCGCGCTTGCGACCAAGATCGAAGATGCGGATCTACAAACGCGCCCGAGTGGCATAAATGAGCCTCCAAAGCGACCGAAGACTGAGGTGGGAACGGACCTTCGAGTCGGGCACACCACGGTTGTACCGCGACTTGGGGTACGGCTTGTTCTTACAGTAACGGTAGCAGCGGGCGGGACGACGACCCATTTCTTGATCTACAAGACAGACCGAAAACAAAGCCACAGAGGCGCGCATCAGTAAGCGGTATCCAACCTCATCCAGCCGCATCCATCGCCCTTCCGCCGTTTCCTTCCTCTCAAACTAGCACCAAGCGAGCGGGGGAGAGCATAGGATGCGCAGACATCAAGACAATGGACTCACGTTTGGGGGGGACGGGGAGTGATGGGGCGACGTGCGACGGGCTGCGAGTTTTATGACCCCTCCGTGGCCGATGACAAACCCGAGGAGATGAGTAAGGTCTGTTTGGTCCTGCGTCCCACGGACCTCGGGTGGGACCTCGGTCTCGGACCGTTCCAACAGTGCTCGCACGATGACTCGCTTTCTTTTCGATGTTTGTCAGTCCCAATGGCGAGTCATTTATTCAGTCAGCGACACAAGACCACCCAAGCACTTGCGAATTACCAACTTGTGCGAGGGCCTTGCTTGTTCTGACAGTGCTCTGGAATTCCTCTTCGCTCGCCAGCTTTCCCTTCGATGCGTCTCGTGTTCTGGATTCATTGTCTCCGTTGTCCCGCAGCGAATTGTCTTCTTCACCAGTGCTGCACTGTGCGTACGGCACTGGTATACCCATATAGCTCGACTGGCAGCCCTGGCCAGCATGTACAGTGAGCCAGCGAGATGATCACGGGTACCCCGCTCGTGGGACATTGAAGATCACCTTCGATAACGAGAACGGGACTGTGGCCCAGGATCTCTGAATTCTTCCGCTGCTCTTGCGCACTCAACATTCTGTACACAGAATCCTTCTTGCTAAGCTCATATGTCTGCCCCAATCCCTGAAACTCAGCTCGCTGTCCGATGGTATCCACCATCCTTCGACGTGCGCCTTGAAAACGTCCCGACTCCAGAGTGCTTATCTTGACTTTATGACTTTTACAAGTCTTGTCCTGTAAATGGGTTGGCCTTGGTTGCTAACATCTGATGTATAGGATCGAGCATCCCGATGACGCAATCGTCAAGATCACGGTAAGCAGCTCGTAGAATCTGCTCTGTGCATTATCTGACATTCGCCGATTCTTTTCGTTTTCCAGCTCGCGGGACTATGCGGCAGCGATCTGCACGTTTACAGAGGCCTTGAGGATGTACATGAAACGTACGTGCTCCTACTTCTTCCGTGCTTCTCGATCGTGGACTGAAACCTCATTGCTTTTCCCCAGTCACATCTGTGGCCATGAATTCATCGGACATGTCGTCGCCCTTGGAGCCTCTTTCTCTCCTTCATCACCTCCATCTCGCCCCGAACTCTACGCGACCCTCCAGGTTGGCGACAAAGTCGTTTCTCCCTTCACCGCCTCCTGCGGAGAGTGCCCGTGCGTTCCTCTGTCTCTGTCTGATGTTTTCGACGTTGAACCGATTCCCATCTATACTAGACCTTGCCGCCGCGGCTTCACTGCGCGCTGCACGTCCTCCCTCCTCTTCGGCACACCCGTGCTCCCAGGGGGTCAAGCGCAGTACATCCGCGTCCCCAAAGCAGGCGGAACGCTCTTCGTACTACCATCCTCGATCTCTCCCTATACCTCCACGCCGTTCCTAGACGTTGAAACTTTCAAGACCCTCCCTGATCCTACGCTTCTTCTTCTCGCAGACATCCTTCCGACGGGTCTCTTCGTCGCCCTTCAGGCACTCTCACACCCCAAGCTATCGCCGTTCATCACCAATACGTCATGGCCAAATACCATGGACGGCATCCTGTATCCGCACATCAGCACTAGCGCGGCACCGCTCACGGAAGATGACAGATTGCTCACGATAGGCGTCATAGGTCTCGGGCCCGTTGGTTTGGTAATTAATACCTGTCGCCTGCATAGCTTTGCCAGCACCCTGACTCATCACTTTTACTCTCAGTGTGCGACTCTGGCTCTCCTGGACCTTCTCGAGCATCGTCAGCTTCCCACTCACTTCCGAATTGTGGCAAGTGACCTGAATAAGTCACGCCGCGCTAAGATGCAAAGCATGTACGATGCTCTCCCGGCCGCCACCAAGGGCCCTGTCGGGAGCGAATTCATTGTCTGCGATGTTGAAAGCTTCCCCACATGGGCGCGCCATGGTTGTCATGCTGTCCTCGAGGTACCTATTAATTCTCCATCGCCCACAGCCATCTCTCCTCGCGCTCACAACTCAATCTCATCAAATTCCAGGTCGTCGGCACCCCTCCGGCGCTGACCCTGGCGCTCTCCCTCCTCGCTCCGTCCGGGGTGCTTTCCTCCTGTGGCGTGCATCAAGCGCCTCCGCTCCCGTTTACCGGTCGCGAGCTCTATAATCTCAACGTGACACTCGAATTCGGGCGGTGCAGCGTGCGCGCTCTGTTTGACGCCGCTGCCGGTCTCCTTGTGCGGCGGCGAGATGTGCTCGGCGTGGTCGGCGAAGCGGGCGTCGTGGAGCGCGTGGTGTCCCTCAGAGACGCTGTCAGTGCGTACGAGATGTTCGAGCAAGGCCGATGCGGCAAGGTTGTGTTTGACGCGTGGGCTTAGCGACGCAGCAGCTTCGGGTATCAATCGAGTGAGCGTATTCGATGCTCCCGCGTGGTTTTGCTATGTTCCGGCTGGCGCAAGTGCTCCATGGGCTTGGTGTACTTTAAATAATCCATCTTTTCGTTTCATGGTGTCATTGATCTGCCTGCTTCCCTCAAACTGATAGATGCTGTCCAAGAACGGTGGGCTCTCACAGCTTCGTTAGCTTGGTGCAACCATTGAATTGTCCGTCGGTTGCTCTTTACCTCCAGTATCTCACGATTCTGACGCCTTTGAAAATGCAAATTCAGAGCCAGGGTGTTTCAAGAATGAATCGCTTCCATCACTTTCGTGGTGGTCTGCTGTGTACAGATGATTCTGATGGCCGCTGCTAAGCAAGGTGGTGCGCCGACACTCAACTTGAGGAGTGCTCCGTCGAGAGTGAAACGCGGAACCCGGCCCGGACCATTAGACAAGATGCCTGTCGAAACTGTGTGCCTTGCTAGGTTCCTCCAACGCCTTGCGGTACTTATGAAAGTATGAGCCGGGTTGCAACAGAATCATCAACATTACTTCCCCGCGTGCCTTAGCTTGACCTCTTCTGTGCACGGCTGCGGGCGTTTGGTCATATGCATCAGTCTCTTTCTCTCTCGTAGGTCCAGTTCTTTCCGCTCATGTCAAGAAATGCCGCCCGCTCAGCATTTTTCACAACTAGATTGACTTATCTGTAACCACGGAGTGGGGCAGGCCCTAGCAGGCCCCAGCCGTGCGTCTATCGTAGTCGCTGAGCTCCATGTGTTCCTTCATTTTTGGGTTTTTTTTTCAGGTGACTAAGGACGTCGAGTCTTGTCTCACCAAGCGCCTCTACTCTGACCTAACTGTTTCCTTGCGTCTCGCTTTTTGTCTAAGACCAGCACATCCAAATAGAAATACTCTTTCTAGTGTTATGTCAAACCTCTCGGTGGATACCCTTCCGTCCTCACCTGAAGGCTGTACAATCAAAAACACTTCGCTCGAGTCGCGTCTCAGCATTGAACCGACATCAAGTGTTCGTCACGCGTAGCAAGTGTGGTCACTGTACACTGAAACCATAACGTCATACACGGCCGTCTATCGGTTCTAGACTAGGGTCGTGTTTTCAGCATGGGCACCTGTCGGAGTGCTTTCTTGCCGGTTCGTTGCTCTAGAACTATTGTTGTTTAATTACTGGATTATGCTTCAGGCACAATATCCGTAAATCCTCAGCACCACTACGTGCCGCTGTGCATTTCGCTCCAGCCAATGCTAACACCTGCTGCTGAGTGAGTTATAATATTGAATTCATTATGTCCGTTGCATACTAGCAAATATACGATGACGCCAGCTAGATTGCTGCGGAGGAGCGCAAACAGATTGATATCCATCAGCTCGGGCGGTTCCAGCACGACTGACGGGTGCGAATGTAGGATGGTCATCTTTGGTCCGGTGTATCAAGAGTTACAAGAGCCACACATCATGGGGCAACGGCAGACGAGGTAGGTACAGTGAATGCATGGCGCTGTCGATACCCAACTAACCTGTCTCTCGGGCCGTCAACTAGCTGTGCAACTCCCAAACCTCGGAGTCAACGGTTCGCTCCATTCTCCAATTTGCATTTGTCCATCCCAGACAGCACTCAAATCCCGATTTTGAAACGCTGATATGCAACAGCCTAGATATATCAAGGGAACCGACGCATCACGGAGTCTGAAAACTGCCGCTCCGCTCCAGGAAACGAAGAGCTGTCCGACTCGTAGGCGACCGTGAAGCTCGTATATGAATCCCAAGGATAAATACAGATACTATCTACTCTTCAAAGATAGTCGTCAGTCACTCCGTAATCCACACCAGGAAAGAAAGCCCGAAAATGTATAGGAAGTACATGTCGCATGCTCAACCGGGTTTCTTGAATCACGACCCTAACTAGGCGAGCCCTTGCGTTCGGGGTATGGACTGAGACCAAACAGCAACCGATTTTGTGTCTCCTCGCGCGCCTCGGTGTGCCTTTCAAAACGACGTCCATGATTATTCAATCATCTCTACGGGAAGGATCCCATCGGTTAAAAGCAGCCACCTCGAAGTGTTTTCTGCTATAACTTGACGACCCCGCCAAACCGCAGACCTCTCCAAGCTCATAACTCAAGCTTCAAGCTTCAAAGATGACATTCCTACCTCCGCACTCACATGCCCATGGTACCTGTCCTGTGACGGGCCAGTCCCATGAATGGTGCCCAGCACAAGCAGGTGACTCCCGAGCGCCGTGCCCTGCATTGAACACACTCGCAAATCATGGATACCTGTACGACACCTTTCACCAACGATGTCACATATGGTTTGATACTGATTCCATCGTCTCCAGACCTCGTGACGGGCGACGAATTAGCGCTGCAACAATCATGCACGCCGTTCAAGAGGGCTACGGTATTTCCAAGCCTCTTGCGTTCGTCCTGGGCTACGGTGGCCAACTCGTCCTCGGACAGGCGGGAGAGTTCAGTTTGGGGGATCTAGCACGCCACGATCGTATAGAGCACAACGCCTCGCTGGTCCATGACGATGCCCGGGATCGTCAGGAATACGCCCCGAATGCTCCGGATGACGTGATGCTGAAGGCGCTTTTGGACGACTCACGCGATGGAAAGTACATGACCGCGCGTGATGTCGCCAGAGCAAGGGTACGCCGAGAAGCGACGTATGGAGGTGCGGTGCTGGATAGCTTCCATGCCGAGATCGCAAGGGGGGAGATGGCCATCGTCCTAGGATTATTCGACGCGAAGAACCCGGGGAAGGGGGAGGATGGCGTACCATTAGCCATGCTGAGGGGATGGTTGCATGATGAAAGATTGCCGGAGGGATGGAAGCCGGGCAGGACCACTGGCTTATGGGAGACTATCGAACGATCCGCAGAAATCAGGAAGGCTATGGATGAGATGAGGAGAATCGATAGTACGACTGACCGCTGATAGAAATTTGATCCATCAACTATGCTTGAATTGTTTGGATGTAACATGAAAGACTTATTTCGAGTGTAGAGCACGTCTAGAGGTCAAGGATCTCCTGCACAATATATTACACCTCGGGTGTTCTCTTGACTCGGACTTGAAGAATAACGTGAACCCAAGGATAGTCCTGATGAGATTTATTTGAATTGATAAGGTATTAGCTTACAATCAAACCGCCAAGAGCATCGAAATCGAGATGTAGCATGGCGATATAGGTCAGAGATCAGATGAGATGTTAGCGAAACGCGTCAAATCCAGTTGTAGAACACACAGCAAAATGTATTGTGGATTGAGCGAGGAGTGCTTCCAGAAACATGTATCTCGCAAATCCACTGAAGGTTTTATTCAGATAAGCAATCCGGAGCACCGCGGCCGAGCCTTTATCGAAGGATGGACTTGTGGGTGTGTGTGGGTGCATGTGGACGGCAATTTCCGACCAAGATGTTGACTGATTGAGCTACTTTGCTTGGAGAACCACCGGCTATCTCGGAAAGGACCTTGCCAGATTGTCTTATAAGCAAACTACGAGGCTTGCATCCATCTTGAGCGACACTACCCCATTGTGAGAGAGACCGATTGGTCTCCGAGTCTTCATCAGCGCTGTATAGGTAAAGTACCAATGTAATCAGGACTCAGGCAAACACTCATGTATGACTGACCTAAGTATATCTCCCGTAGCCTGTACCCGGCTCCTGGAATATCGACTTCGGCACTGCAGATCGGACTCTTCTGCCGTACGTGCATATATCACCTTCATTGCTATAAACAGTTCCCACTCAATTGAGCAAGTCGATCAGTGTAGACCTTGCCCGATGGACACTTCACAGAACGGACAGCCTACCGCCTTTTCTGAAATTCCAAACGAAGTCTTATTGAGAATTTTTGAGTGGGCGGCATTTGTACCTGGGGCTCTAGAGACAGATGTCTGCGACCCATTCGAGACCCTACAACCTCTCAAGTTCGATATGGGGCACCACATCGAATCCCTTCAGATGGCCCTCGACACAAAACTTTCTCTCGTCCGGGTGTGCAAACGATGGCGCACTTTGGCTATGCCAATTCTGTATGAGGCGGTTTCCATCCATGGGTTTGATGGATTGTTCTCACTATGCCAGGATCTGAACAATCCGAACCTGCAGCCAGCACCAGATCTGGGTTGGTGGGTCCGTCGTATGGACCTGACACTGAACGATCTCGTTGGAGAGTCTGAAGAGACCGAGGACGATGTTCTGGCTATGATTGCCCATGCCCTCGGCCGCCTGCCAAACCTCCGGATCCTTGTAGTCTCGATTGACACTTCTGCGGTCGAGGACATGGATGTCGACGATGACTCTCCTCCAAACAGGCCAATCGCCGACTTGGTTTGTGATGCGATCGGCGCAAACTGCATGCCATCCCTGCGAAGATTATCTTGGGAAAGCATACCACGGCCAGATGGTAGAATATTCACAACTTTACTCGGAACGCAACCAAATTTGCGTACCGTGATGATCGGCGGCAGCGATGGCGCTGACATTTGCCCGGGTTCTCTCCCACAACTCCCTCACCTCGATTTCATCACCTTGATACACGGTGACGATGAAGGGCACGGGGTCAGCGGATCTGCCTCCTTCCCCACCCTCCGACAAGTGCACATTCGATGGGTTGATGAAGATTTTGATTGCATTCGGCAGTTTTTAGCTTTCCAAGCTCCTAGACTCACCACTTCATACATCTCCCTTCACGAGACGACTGGCGACTCCCTGTATCCGGTTCTCGAAACAAATTGCCAAAACCTGTCTCGCCTTGTCCTCTTTGGCCTCAAGTGGCGGGATTTTCTCCACGAAGAACCCATGCTACCTTTTCCCTCCAGGGTCACACACCTCGGTATTTCATGCAAACAAACACGGGCGAGCGACCAGGAATACGGCGCTCTCTTCACCTGGATAATAGCCCGTATGCATCAGTCGATAAGAATGATACGGTTCATGGATGCAAGCGTGTCAGAGGACTTACGGCACAGGCATTCAGGGATCCTCGCTCACGCACTTTCCCAATTCTCTGGACGTAATATACGCGTGGAAGATAGTGAGGGAAACAATTTCTGAGATTTCTGTAGGTACGTGCCTCTTTTTCCTGGACTTTGTTGGTGATTTGACACCCGCCATCGCACAGTTGAATTGAATATCACGCGAACATGGCGATGTCTTTCAGAATTGTATTTCGATATGTATTCATAGGCTTTTGAGTTTACCTTCGTTGGCTACACATCTACATTGCTTTCGAGATTTTTCATGAGGAGATTTGTTACGATGTTAGCATGAGACTGAAGACTTAGAGTCATGTATTGATTCGTGGGAAAGCGAATGAACACTCATCTGCTGATCAGAGTCTCCGTCTCCAACTGCAGGCGCATTGTGGTTGTTCGATGATTCGCTCAAACAGGGGTCCTGAGGGTTCACATTCGTTGGTAGGATGCTTCTCACTCGATAATGATAGGCGCGCAGCACCCGGCCGAACTGTACCATCCTTCTCTTTCCATGCAAAGAATATATCGTCGAGTAGAGAGTTTGTTCAACCTGATGATACAGTGCTCATGTGCCATTAATATCATGCGGGCATCGCATCGACTTGAGATCATGAAAAACCTACCTTGAACACCATGTCAGTGTCTATTGAACAGTCAACAGGGGAATCATCGGAAGGAGATAGGGGGACGAAACACACATTTCCAAACTTTCAACCTTATCAACCATACGCGGTCTAGAAGGAAGCAGAACGAATGAGCCCTCATCAAACCTGCAGAGAATTCATTGAAAAACTTATCTTTTTTCGCTCCAATGGTGTTCATATTACCTGTCGGGTGCGGTCAGCATGGATATTCTGAGAAGCAAAAGAGACATAGTACTCATCCGGCAAGAGAAGATCAAAATGAAAGCTGGTGCAATGGAAAGAGAAGCCTCACGTACGGATGATGCGAATTGTTTTGAAAAATCGACCCAGAAAATTACGCTCTTCCTAAAAAAATATTTTCTGGTAGTGAGAGTGTTAATGAAGGCTGCCAAGAAAGAGATCATTAAATATTCATACAAGATTTATCACGCAACTACTGACCAAGGAGACCTCTCGGCGCTATTCATGGACCTCCACCGTCAGCAATATTCCCAGCCGGGGGAGCCCTGCATATGATGGAAGCTTTGTGAACGACGACGTACATCTAACATGTGGAGGTAACAATAATAGCAATCAATAAATATCAGGCGATTCAATATTTTAGTCAACTTACCTTGGAGACGGCGGCCACTCGATGCTCTCCCGATGTCAGACCCGAGAACAACAGTCCCTAGCTAGGATGATATGCCGCCACCGAAACCCAACGATGAGGCATTTCATCGTGATTATATACAGTAAGGTCATGAAGACGAGAATAAAAATGGAGAAATTGATTGGGAACCTGCAAAAAACCTCAGATACATTAGCAGTAAAAGTTGAACACGACTCAAGAAAAAAATCTTCGAATATGATGATGACTCGCCTACATTTCCAAATGCGAGGCGTATTAACCGATCCTGCCTTTGCCATCCGCCTAGTCCCCGGCCGGGGGAACTCTGCCTCTAGCATTGACAATCACAGCTGCACGCTACGCTTCCATCTCCAGGAGAACCTACATAAATTAGATACCACATGAGCAGAAAAGAAAATAGACCTTCAGGTTCTCCGTAGTATCCAGCAGCCTAGTTCTGTCGCGAGCAAAAACTTGACCACTAGACCCCATTGAACACACCATCTAAGACCCCACCTCCTAACCAACGCCATACCCACGGCCCCCGCGTTCGTATTACCCTCCTCCCCATCACCACAGTTCTGTGAAGACCTCGACCTCGGGCTCTCGAGCCTTCTTGGCTGCAATGGCTTCCGCCCAGATGGCGTCGATGTCAACGATCTCCACCTCCTGTCCGTTGACCTGTATGACTGGGATGGGCTCTAGAAGAGGGCTCGATATCTCCGCAGGTGCGACCTCTGGGAAATGCATGAACTGCGCCCAGAGTTCCTGTAGATGGGCTTCCTGCTCTAGTTCGTGTTCCATGGATTGGCTGGAACACAAACATCTAGATTTTGCTTCGGCCTCGGACATCTCCCCAAGCTCCTTGAGAAAGGCGAGGACATCAAATCCCATCCCCATCGTAACGTCGAGATCCTGCACAGGCTTGGGTGAAGATGGCGGCTCGCAAGAGCTTCCGCCGCTGGCGATGTCGCATGCTTCGAGAGTGATAGTGTTGACGGGAGTGGAGTGTTTGTCATCGGAAAACGTGGTCTGGGCCATGGTGAGGAGCATGTCGATCTGACGCATGTTCTCCTCGCCACTGAGCTTTGAAGGGAACGGGTCGTTCGACTCGGGGTGCAGGGCGGTAGTGTCAGGGGCGATAACGCTTTCGACCGACCGAGCGTGCGTTTTAATTTGTACTGGGCTGGATGAAAACCGCAGCTCGTGCTCGCCGTCCGCGATGAAGTTCACTATGACATAGCCAGAGCGGTCGATCCAGATGGGGTCATCATGTTCCACGACGTTGGGTGACCCTCCGGTCTTCTTAACATGTCGGACTTTCTCTGCAGAACATCGCATGAGAGATGCATGGCAAGCGTTGAGAGATATGAACATACCCAAGCAGCGAGATCCCATTCGTTTGACACGCTCCCTCATGGTCGGAGGAGGATTCTTAAGAGAAATCAAAGCTTTTGCAAGCTTTTTCTCCAGCAACTGAGCGGAGGTCATGGCAGGACCGCGGTTGTAGAAAGGAAGTCGACGGAGTAAAGAAGAGACGCGAGGAGCAGCAGAGGAGGTGGAGATAGAAGGCATAGTGAATGGGAGAATTGGATGTAAACGTGATGAAAGATGGATGAAGTGAATCGTGATAGAGAGAGAGAGAAAGCGGTGATGCTAAAATATCTCGTAGGTACCCAAAGGATAAGAACAAGATGAGAGGAACACGCTAACCGGAAAGCTGCCTTTACATACCTGGGCCATTTAGATCTTGTCTGCCATGACGCGGTATGATCTATACCAAATTGCGTCACCCAATTGTGTAGGGCTGGCCACCGACCGTAAAAATGATAGGTTTCCGGAGAATTGGCGAGTGCACTAAGGTATATCGGCTATAAATTCAGCGCGAGAGCCAGATTATTTACAACCTGGGCGACGAGAAGATGCCAAAGATGGCGGGTTTCAAAGCATTTAAATCGCCTTGTGCTTACCTATAGAGTTGATTCTTATCTAGGCAGCAATATACGTTCAACACTGCCTTCACCGGGATATCACGTCCACGGAACCCACGCGAATCTGCAGAAAAGGCGGAGGAATTCGTTCAAATGCCTTGAAAAACAATGAAGTGCCACAGAATCACAACAGTCTCTGTTTTGTGTCTAGAACAATCTATCCACATGACTGTTGTCAATGAATACAAAATAAGAGCAAGACAAACTCACTCATGCAGCGTAGTCCGGTCAACAGGCCGTAGTTATGATGCTACACCGTCATCCTCATTTGGACAAAGAGGTGCCATATTTGGTGCATGCAAACACGAGGTGTTGTTGTTCTCACGGCCATCGTCCGCATGCCTTTGAATTTATACACCATGTCTCCGTTCTCGACTCTGAGAGCATCTAGCACTCCCACAATGTCTTTTTATGACGTTCAAAGCGGCTGACTTGCTCGTCGAGTACTGGAACTCCCACAGTTGGCCTCAACTCTCATCCTACATGATTCTATGTGGGCTTCAGAGAACGAAGAGAACCAGGCAGTTGCTGCAATGAGCATCTCACAGGAGGGTCGGCAGACTGGGTCCATGTGGAAAGTGCATAGTGCCCCGAAATCACATCATGTGAGATTCGTTCGCACTGTTATATTTAACATACTCTCATCCCGTGCCATTGTCACCAGGCTGTCTATCCTGTTTGACGCTATAAGCGCGCCCGATTTTCGATAGAAGCCTTTTGCACCTGATGGACTTGAGGCCAAACCCGGACCGTCTCTCAATGGTCCCCGCGACATCTATTTATCACAACAACGATTGTCAAAAGGATGAGCATCGATGGAATTCACTTCCTAGCTAGCTACGATGCTACTCCTATCCATGCAGCTCGTCATCTCACTGACTGCTCTGTCTCATCATGCACTCGCTGCGTTTCCCGATTGTGTCAATGGACCACTCGCTTCGAACCTGGTATGCAATATCAGTGCTCCTTACCTTGACAGAGCGAAAGCTCTTGTCGCCGAATTCACTTTAGAGGAACTCGTTAACAACACAGTCAATATGTCTCCTGGAGTCGAGCGTCTGGGCTTGCCCCCTTATAATTGGTGGAGTGAGGCTTTGGTATGTTTCATCATCTACTTTCATCTGCTCGAGTCACTCTGATGACCCTCAATTATCTTCAGCACGGCGTAGCGAACAGCCCAGGATCTCATTTCGCCCCTGCTGGGGAACAGTTCAGCTTTGCAACTTCTTTTCCTCAACCGATCCTGATGAGTGCGGCCTTCGATGACCCACTCATACATTCCATCGCAGAAGTCATCAGTACTGAAGCTCGTGCGTTCGGCAACGCTGGCTGGGCCGGGCTTGACTTCTTCACCCCAAACATCAACCCATTCAAAGATCCACGCTGGGGCCGTGGACAGGAGACACCTGGGGAAGATCCTTTTCGTATTGCGCAGTATGTCTACCAGCTGGTCCCCGCGCTGCAAGGCGGGTTCGACCCGGAGCCTTTTTACAAGGTCATCGCCGACTGCAAGCACTTTGCAGCTTACGATCTCGAGAATTGGCATGGAAATGATCGCAAGGGCTTCAACGCCATCGTCTCGACACAGGATCTCTCCGAATATTACACTCCCTCATTCCAGAGCTGTGTGCGAGATGCCAAGGTTGCTTCCATCATGTGCAGCTACAATGCCGTGAACGGCGTGCCGTCCTGTGCTAGCTCATACCTTCTCCAAGACGTCATCCGGGATTATTTCGGGTTTGGAGAGGACAAGTGGGTCACTGGGGACTGTGCGGCTGTGGAGAGTATCTTCGATTTTCATCACTACACGACGACGTTGGTCAATGCCTCTGCCGTCGCACTACACGCTGGAACGGATGTGGACTGCGGAGATTCGTTCTCTACTTCGCTTGTTCAAGCCGTCAATGAATCACTTGTCACCGAAGCGGACATTCAGAAAGCTCTCGTGCGCCTCTATGGATCACTCGTGAGGTACGTGCTCGCGACTCGAGGCTCGTGTTGCCGATACTCATCCCGTGTTTTGCTGATCAGACTCGGATATTTCGACCCTGCCGAGACTCAACCATACCGCCAATTGAGCTGGCAAGATGTCAATACACCCAACGCTCAAAGTCTCGCCCATCTCATCGCTACCGAGGGTATCGTCCTCCTCAAGAACAATGGCATTCTACCCCTTTCCAAGAGCACAAAGAATATCGCGCTTATCGGACCTTGGGCGAACGCAACGACGCAGATGCAAGGCAACTACGCGGGCGTTGCGCCATTTCTCATCAGTCCTCTCCAGGCGCTTCAAACCGCTGGATTCAATGTCACCTTTCAAACTGGCACTGCAGTTTCAACCAGTGATACCAGCGGTTTCAGCACCGCTCTCGCCGCGGTCTCGAATGCAGATGTAGTCATCTACGTTGGGGGAATAGATAATTCGATCGAGGCCGAGGACAATGATCGCACTTCCATTGTATGGCCGGGGAACCAGCTGGATTTGATCAGCCAGCTCGCGAGCCTGGAGAAACCGGTGGTCGTAGTTCAAATGGGTGGTGGCCAGGTTGACGACTCAGAATTAAAAGCCAATAGCTCGGTGTGTATGCTCGGTATATTACGCGGCTTCTCTATGCTTATGGAGTTTTGTCCTAGATTAACGCGCTCATCTGGGCCGGATATCCTGGACAGAGCGGTGGTACCGCACTCGTAGACATTCTCACTGGCACCAAAGCACCGGCTGGACGTCTTCCAGTCACTCAATATCCCGCCGCCTACGTAGACCAGATCCCGATGACCGACATGGCCCTGCGACCGAACTCGTCCTCCAATACCCCAGGCCGCACTTACAAGTGGTACACTGGCACGCCCATATTTGAGTTTGGATTTGGTCTTCACTACACGAATTTCGAACTCGCATGGGCAAAGGGTAACCCAAAGCCGTCGTATCATATTCAAGATCTCGTCGCCTCCGCCAAAAAATCCGGTGCGCCGTATGTCGATCTCGCTCTCCTCGACACGTTCCAGGTGGACGTGAAGAACACAGGCAAGACGACATCCGACTATGTCGTGCTCTTGTTCTCCAATACTACCGCCGGGCCCTCGCCTGCCCCGTTGAAGGAGCTCGTGTCTTACGCACGCCTGAAGAACATTTCCCCTGGCCACACATCCATCGCGACACTGACCGTGACCCTCGGTACGATCGCACGAGTGGACGAAGACGGAAATCGCGTTCTCTATCCAGGCACTTACAACTTTTGGCTCGACACGACGGGAGAGATCAAACACAGTTTCCAGCTGACTGGAAAGAGCGCACAGATTGCGAATTGGCCGCAGCCCAGATGAGGCATTTGATCGTGTTTGTGATGTGGTTCTTGTTCCAAGTATTATATCGCGATGCATTCGTAGATGACGTCCCTTTAAAGCGATTTTGTTTGACCCTCATCGATGAACGGCATGACCACAAATTGACAGCATTCGTGACTGGATGTGCGTCCGATGCGTGAAGCATCAAAACGGCCTTATTATTCCATGCCTATCTATTTTCGATCGCGCCACCGGGATGCCTATCTTCATCATTCGGACAGATACACCCTGGAGCGAACCCGAGAAAGTAGACGAGCTCGTTGTCCCGTGAAACTGCGACGATGTTAGAAGGGAGCGGTGACTTCGGGAACAGCCCAGTAAGAAGACGCTCAGCGATTTCCCCGTACTGTAGATGATTCTGCGACCGGCGCTGCTCCAACAAGATCGGCGTTAACGGCGACGCGCGGAGCAGTAGTGTCTCGTCTCTTTAGCCCTCAAGCTTCAAGCTTCAAGCTCCAAGGTTCGATAGCCACGGAGATCGCACATCCCAGTGCCAATACGGGAACAAGAGAAATCCAAGCACAGTTTTTGCAAATGATGCTCATTGATCTAGGTGCTACATTCGTGATGCACAGTTCCTCGACCCCCGTTAGGATGTACAAGCGATTGGGCGGAACGGCAACCAGAGAAGGCGGACGCTGGATCGCAGGGAAGCCACACGTTGCCCCAAGGTGTAACGCGCTGATTTCGAGCCCATCAAGTGAACGCTGATTTGATGAAGTGGTGAGCAAATGCCCCACGGCGCTGTACTGACCTTGAAGACGATCTCATCACTAAAATCTAACATATGAGCGCCAGGACAGGCACGTAAGCACATACGGGCCAGGAAAAACACTTACTGAGAGGGCATCCACACCTCAAGCAGTCTGAGCATCGTTCGCTCCAGTCGGTCGAAGTGGCAAGATTAGCACATCAAGCTGAAATTGGGAGGAATAACCTGTCCCCTTTCGAAATAGGGATGCAGGAGCAAGGCCACGGGGAGGATAGATAGTGACTCGTCGGTAGGCGCCGACGGTATATCAAGTTGTAGCCTCGCGTCGAACCGTAGCGCGTCGTTATTCCTACTCGAGCGAGCGGACTGATTGAACACCACGACTGGACACTATGTTAGTTTAGCAAAATACTGCATGCGTTATTACGGATGCCGGTCGCGACCACGCTCGACCAGTTTGTCAGAAGCGAAGTAGGGCTTTCCAACATCCTACACGCCTGGAACCACCAGGTAACGATATGCAGTCGAGCCTTCGAGACGAGTTGGAAGGGCATCCGCCACGGCGCTACAGCGGCGAATGACGAGCAGTCGTCGTACCAAGCTGATACGCTGCCGGCGAATGAACACCTTGCCAGAATTGTAGATCTATTCACATTCCAAGCATAGCCATCGTGTGGGCGCACGATAACGCAGCGAGAAGCGCGCAGATAATGTAGTAGGTACGTACCGTCTAGATGACAGAATCGACCGGTTGCGAAGCCTAGAGCCGACGACGACATCCGCCATCGACATGAATAGCCCAAGGGGCTCGACGGTGGCAGGCGTGCTCTGTTAGAAGGGAAGATGAGAACGACCAGAGATTGAGAACAGTCAGGCGGGCCGCGGCGTCCAGCCGTTACGATATCGCTCTGAGAGCCTGGTCTGCAGAGCATGAAATCTCCGTATTCGGCAGGCGCCCGCGCGCGACCCTGCTCGGCCGTCCAAAGTTTCAGACGCCTCTCACGTACGGGGGTTCGATGTCAAGGTGAATGGTTTCTGTCCAAGTCGTTGACAGCGCATTGACATGTTCGGGTGAAAGGGATGTACTCACGCGTCGCTCACTTCCAATGGACCCTGTTCCATGGATTCTCGGCTCCGTGTTACGTGCATCCCTGTGTTCCCATCCTCTGTGTAGACCTGGATGTGTGTCCACTGATCGTGTGCTCGAGGTCAGCGTCACGGTCGTCGACGAGGAAGTGAATGGCGGGGTTGGGGTTACATGCGATATGAACCAAATCGAGATCGATCGAGATCGCCCAGCGAACGGCATCGAATGCAGTCCAACGCTCGCTTGCAGCCCGCAAACCATCCCAAACCATCTCAAACCATTCATCGATGGCTACCCAGCTGCGAACAGGCGCGAAAAAATACCTGATCCGCACGCTGTCGTTTCTGACGAGTCGACCCTGTCCTCCGGCATCAAAGACAAGCTTGGACTCCGATGAGCGCCTCGACGCACTCCAATCCGACTGCCTTGCGGCGGCTACCGGTGTTTTCCTCCCGAGCAGGCCCACTCGGAGCATCCAGCGCCAACGTCGACGGCAGTGATTCAGATTGGGTAGCCCACCGCCAGCGCCACTTGTCTCCCATATATCATCTGACACTGTCTCAGTATGTGTATGGATCCTGTCTTGGAGGCTCTGCACCTTGTTCTCTGTCCGCAGAGCCAATTGAGTGGGCGAGGCGCGAAATCCAATGCTTTGACCCACTAGACTTAAATGAACGATAATCATCGGCTGAGGCCTCTGCACTGGAAGCTTAAGGGCCTTCACCGGGCTGAGTTGGAGGAGTCCGGCTGTCCAGGCTCATAAAGGCAAAATGCATCAATGATCTCAACGGTGCTCATGCATTGAATGCCGCCTCATGTATATGAGGCAGGGCACGAGTCGGATCTAAAAGCGATCTAACGTATCGTTGATCCCTGGCTCAACGGGGCCCAAACCCAGGCCCTTATAATCCGATCCTCCTGCGCGATTAGAAACCCCCTGCTTTCTCCCCCTTCCTCAAGCTTCCTCGCTACCTCCGTTTCCGTCTCTCCAAGCCCACCGTCGGCAACGATCACACACCACCCGCATATCCAATTCCCCCACACCGACATCATCGCGCCCGCGTCAGCGTCGAGCCCACCTTCGCGCCTAACCCGACCTAACCCCTCCCTCTCTCGCACACACAACCCCACCGGTCGCTCATCTACACCAGTCGAAATGGCCAACGTACGCATGTTCGACGTGTTCGAGAGCCCGAGCTTCGAGCTCGACCACGCAGACCGCGCGGCCGCACAGGTCCTCGCCCTGCGCGCGGGGCTCGGCGTCCTCTCTGCGCTCGTCGGCGTCGGCGTGTGGAAGTATTTCTGGTCGGAGAAGAGTGAGTCGTCTGCTATCCCGCCGCCCCTCCGCCCCTCCTCCCTCTTGCGCCCTCTCTCTGTCTGCTGTGTGCCCATTCCTGAGCGAGCGTTGCAGTGCTGGCTGTCGCATCGGTGCTGATCGCTGCGTCTGTCGGGCCAGGCCTCAAAGATGCAGAACTCCGCGGGACGGCTTGAGTCCCGCACAGCCCGCTGAAACAGTCGCGCGCTTGTGAGGGAGTTGCCATGGAGTAGTGTGTCAGGAGAGGTGTTTCCGTCGTCGCCGTTTCGCAAGTTGGGATATCGCTATAGCTGTTTGGTTCTTCGACCTGGATCGGCCCGTTTCACGTCTGCTTGTTTCGTTCGTCGCAATTGCCTAGTAAGTGCATTACGTCCCACCCCCTCCTCCTCTGCATTCCAATCGCTCACGCACGACTCTTCCGCGCACAGTTGTACGTTGTATTATTACTACCGCTCGCCGTCGCCGTTGCTGCACACCCCCAACGCGTGTTTGATTTGATGTATGCATGTACGTTCTAAGGACGTCAAGATTGGATAGGAAGGACCGGGACACGTAGAGGACTCGGGAGCCGCGTCGATATTTGCCCGCGCATATGCATGTACAGTATATATTTTTCGGGATCTGTGTACAATATTTGTTAGCCTCCTGACAGGAGAATGCATGACGGGCCCGTCGGCAGCGCCAGCCGCGGCGTTAAGTTCGAGAGACTCGAGGAGCTGGAATGGAATTCAGCTGTCTGCGTCGCAAGTATGCGGCTAGCGAATCCGCCAGCGCGGTAACAATTGGAACAGGAGCGTAGCCTGGCGCGCCCGATACGCATGGGGATCGTGCAGGGACTCGACCAGACCTAATGCGGCAGGCAAGCACGGAAATGAGTTTACGACACCGACGAGATGAGTTTGGGACATGGGACATGATACATGATCGTGATTCGTGTACGCATCTCCCCGCGCGTGCGATAGGACATGATACGCGTATCTCGCAAGGCTGGCGTCAGGACCGGATTGGAGGAAGACATGCAGCTCCTTGGAAGCGCGCAGGCACGAGGAATGGATGTGTACATAAGAGATTATAATTGATCGTGCATGCAGGGGCCACGATCCACGACTCGGTTCAAGGCTGGCGCAGCGAGACGGCGCGCCAGGGTGTCGCGCCAAGCCAGATTCTGCAAAGCACGGTGTCAGACATACATAAGACGCTCGGGTAGGCACCGCAGCGCGGGGGCGGTACGGGAGAGAACAGACGAGAGCGAAAATGCGAGGGCGTCGAATGGTGACACAACTCGCGCGCGCCTGATGGACCACGGCCGGAGAGGTGACCAAGCGATGGGCGAGCAGCGCAACGGGCTCGCAGTTGCTATATGCACGAGCTGTGAGCCGGCGTGGACGGGCGAAAGCTAAGGAGGGATTGTATGCAGTGATTGAGGTGGGAGGGATCAGCTGTATTTTTTCCTAATTCCTAAACATCGGACGATAACTAAATATGATCGTACCACCGCACCGCCCTCCTTTTATAGTCCCTCTCCTCCGCAAAAACATGCACCACCCGCGCATCCCCTCTCTCTCTCTCCTCCCCCACACACCTCCCAATGGCCATCCAGAACGCATCCTCCTCCGCCGCCCCCTCCGTCTTCGACGCCCAGGCAGAACGCCCCCGTCCTAAAGATGTCGGCATCCTCGGAATGGACATGTACTTCCCCAAACGCGTGCGCACACTCCACGAGCTCGTCTGACCGACAGCAACGGTCGTGCTCATTTCTTCTTGTTTCTTCTTCGTTCCAGTGCATATCCGAGGAGGAGCTCGAAGTCTTCGACGGTGTCGCCAAGGGCAAGTACACCATTGGCCTCGGCCAGTCCTATATGGCCTTTGCCGACGACCGCGAAGACATCAACTCCATGGCTCTCACGGGTGTGTTCATTTCTCTCACTCGCTTTCCTCGTCTCGTGTCTCATCTCCGCCGCAGTCGTCTCCTCCCTCCTGAAGCGCTACAACGTCGACCCCAAATCCATCGGTCGCCTCGATGTCGGCACCGAGACCATCATCGACAAGTCCAAGTCGGTCAAGACCGTCCTCATGGACCTCTTCGCCGCCTCCGGCAACTACGACATCGAGGGCCTCGACTCCAAGAACGCGTGCTACGGCTCCACCAACGCCCTCTTCAACGCCGTCAACTGGATCGAGAGCCGCAGCTGGGACGGCCGCAACGCCATCGTCTTCGCCGGCGACATCGCCGTCTACGCGGAAGGCGGTGCGCGCCCCGTCGGTGGTGCAGGCGCGTGCGCCATCTTGATCGGCCCCAATGCCCCGTTGGTCTTTGAGCGTGAGTCTCTTCCGCCCTCCACCTCTGGCCGCCCTCGCTGATCGGTCAACGGGAACGTTCCAGCCATCCACGGCACGTACATGGCCAACACGTACGACTTCTACAAGCCCGATCTGTCTTCCGAGTACCCCACCGTCGACGGCCCGCTCTCCGTCTCGACCTACATCCGCGCCATGGACGGCGCCTACTCGGCATTCAGGTCCAAGGTCGCAGCCGCGACCAAGGCGCTGCACGGCAATGGCCACGCGGCAGAGGACAGCGCGGGCAAGGCCGTCGACCCCAAGTCCGTCTTCACGCTGCAGGACATCGACTACACCGTGTACCACTCGCCGTACGGCAAGCAAGTGCAAAAGGGTCACGCGCGTCTCGTACGTTGCCCCGTCCCTCCCCGCCTCCTCGTCCACGTGTGCTAACACAGCTCTGTCGCCGCAGCTCTTCAACGACTACCTCTCCGCGCCCACCGCCCCCGCCTTCTCCTCCGTCCCTGCCGAACTCGCCGCGCTGCCATACGAGCAGTCCATCTCCGACAAGACCGTCGAGAAGACCTTCATGGCGCTCTCGAAAGCCGACTACGCCGCGCGCGTCGCGCCCTCGATGCGCTGCGCCGCGCGCTGCGGGAACATGTACACCGCGTCGCTGTACGGCGGGCTCGCCTCGCTCTTCGCGAGCGTCGAGCCCGCCGCCCTCAAGGGCAAGCGCGTGTCGCTGTACGCGTTCGGAAGCGGGTGCGCGAGCAGCTTCTTCACGCTGCGCGTCAAAGGCGACACGACCGAGATCCGGGAGAAGATGGACCTCGTGAAGCGGCTGGAAAGCATGAGCGTGGTCCCGTGCGAGGAGTTTGTCGCCGGCCTGCAGGTGCGTTCGCTCGCCTTCTTTTGTTTGTCTGTTCCCGAATGCTCACTCGTTGTCGTGGTGGACAGCTGCGCGAGGAGAACCACAACGCGGCGCCATACTCGCCCAAGGGCTCGCTCGCCAACATCTGGCCCGGCGCGTACTACCTTGAGGGCATCGACGACAAGTTCCGTCGCAAATACGCCATCGCCTAGATTCCTCCCTCCATTACCCCATCGCACTACACATCTCCTCCCTCGCATGTATGCTTAGACACTAGACCCGAACGATAAAAAAAGGCACAATTTCAAGGGGATGCACGGAAGAAGACAACTCGCATTTTAGATATCGATATCCCACTTTCCTACGCTTTCGCTCGCTCGCGTCTCCGGCTGACCCCCGTCGTTGATATCACTTACTTGTTCGACGGTGGAGGCGGGACTTTTGTAATATTAGCGGAGTAATAGACCGGTCGCGCCGGGCTGATAATGGGCCTTTATGCTTGTTCGCGTTCCGAAAATGGTGATGGTGATGGAAGGGACGGGCGCTGCAACTGTTGTGCGCTTACCGTCTTAGTTGGGACTTCCTAGCTTCATCTGTCAATCTGCACAATCATGTCGCGTGCCTGCTATGCCGACTGTGGATGTTGCGCACTTTTTCGGCACCCTTCGATCAAGGATCATTTTTGCATTCATGATGTCACAATCGAGTCTCGACAGCACTGTTTTGAATTGGCTTACCAGCTCCCTTCTTGCGTGCACGTTTCAGGAAACTGCCACTACGCTTTCAGAAGCTTGGGATTCGGCAAGAAGAAATGGCCTGGTGAGTGGCGATTTCGTTAGTGCTGAAGCGCTGAGGCCTGAGGCCGTTTCTGAACATTCAAAGCGTGTTTTTCAGACAGGGGAATTTACGACAAGTCACCAGCGCTCGAGCCAATATAGAGTAGGCATCTACCTTCTCGCACTCAGAATGTTTACCTCGCAGCCGACACACGTCACATCTGGACAGGAGGCGAGTCAGCTCACTGCACTCGTGATGTTCTCGTCTGTTCTTATGCGAGAGAGGAAGACGAATAGCGTCGCTCGCAGTCGACCGCGGCATGAGTGGAGGCCCCTTCAATTCCGAACTGAAACATTGGCAGGTGTCCGCCACGCTCGACATATGTACAATTTTGGTTCCCTGCGGCGAATGATCATGCATATGGTCGCGGTCACGTCGGGCTTCATGTCTTGACACTTCCAATCGCTTCGGCGCCGTCCTGTGCTCGACAGAACCCTCGGTGAGCTATGCAGTGGAGGGCCGAGGCGAGTCGGCCCCGGTGACGTCTGCTGAGGCTCCACTAATTGATATCGACATCTACCGTATTATCAGGGGTCCGGGAAGGTAAATCCGATGGACAGGGCTTCGCGATATTCCTGATAGATTCTGTCAGGAGCCTGGTGACTCTGGAAGGACGTCGTCTCGTCAGAGAAGAGCGCTGGCTCTCGGACGCAACCAGCCCCGTGATGCCGTGCCGAGGAGGGAGAGGGAGATGACATCGATCATTCGTCCTTTGCTCGAGTTCCGAGTTCCATGACTGCACAGTCGTTGCCGTAGGATTTATGGAAGCTCGCTTGACGATGGACGCGTCGCTCTTGTCGCCCCTTCCCCTCGTTCCAACTTCAAGAGCTCTGAGCTGCCCAAGCAATGCCGTCGATGTCGCTGCAGATTCCAATCCTCGCCTTCATCGGCCTCGTGACTGCGTGGTTGCGTAGACGGTTCTTCGTAGCTTCGTCTCTGAACAATTTGCTTGGACCCCCGTCTCCGTCCTGGCTTCGAGGTGTGTATCTACCGTTCCTCCATATGCTCGATATCTGGGAACAAAAAATTGCAGGCCATATGGACAAGCTGTTCCATGCCCAAGGATGGGATTTTCATCTGAAGGAAATAGGCGAATATGGCACCGCCGTCCGACTGCGAGGATTTCTTGGGGTACGTGATCCTCAAACCAAGACTGTGTGACCGCTGACCAGAACCCGCTGAACGTAGGAGGACGTCTTATATCTGACGGATCCCGAAGGTCTACGTCATATCCTTACCAGAGATCATGAGGATATTTACGACGAGCCGCCGATGATAATCGAGTACATCCTTTGAAACTTCCATGATACAGGTTTGCTGATCCTATCTGCAGGAGAAACAAGCTCTTGTGGGGGCATGGTCTTTTGTCGTCCACGGGTCGGTGTCCCACCTCATAGCGGATCGATTGAACTTGATATCATATAGGCTCTGCACACAGGAAACAACGTCATGCGCTTAATCCTGCCTTCTCTACGAGCCGTTTAAGCGACGCACTTCCTATATTTTATGCTATCACACACAAGGTATTCATTCCGTTTCATGTTGGATGGCAAATCTTGATCCTATAAATCTCAGCTCGAAGACCGCCTAGCGGAAATTCTCCGATTCGGCCCTGCAGAAATCGACATGCTCGTTTGGATGTCACGCGTATCACTCGAGCTCATAGGGCAAGCCGGGATAGGTGTCTCGTTCGACAACCTGGCGGCCGATTCGCCGCCAAACGAGTACATGGTGGCAGCAAAACAGCTTATGTGCATTGTTTTTTTGCCTTTCTCCGTTTGTCTCGCGCGCTGAATGTCAGTGCCAGTCCCTTGGCATTTCCGCTCCAGGGATTTATGCGCTTAATTCCATATATTGTCAAGCTTGGCTCACCGCGTCTACGTGGCTTCTTGGCAGGAATCGCGCCGTACCCTAATATCAGGAAGCTGAAGGAGATAATCTATTTTCTCTATGAGACTAACTCTTCTGTCTATCGGAAGCGCCTCGACGACCTTTCAAAGGGTCATGACGCGGCTAAGACGATGATTGGGAATGGAAAGGACATCATCAGCATCTTGAGTAAGCCATCCTACGGCCTACGCTGTATGTTATCTCTGAAGTAGTTTAGTCAAGGAAAATGCCGCCCTACCACAGACAGAGAGGCTGACCGATGATGAACTGATTTCCACTATTGGGCATGTTCTCTGGCGTTAGCTCCTTTCCCTCTGGCTGACAGTGATCTCAATAGGACCCTCGTTTTTGCTGGGCAAGATACTACATCGGTTGCTCTCTCACGCATTCTTCACACTCTTGCCCTCGATCAAGAGCGACAACAGAAGCTACGTCAGGAGCTTCAGCAAAGCCTTGTCCACGACTTTTCGTTCAAGGACCTGATGGATCTGCAATACCTGGACGCTGTATGCAAAGAGACGTTACGTGTGTACGTATCCATATCTCCTAATCCGCGCACATCTTGATGACCTAGCTTTCTAATTGGTAGATATTCGCCAGTCACACAACTTCATCGTGTGTAAGCAAACTAGCACATCCGCCCGGTACCCTCAGCATGAATGACGTGTAGTCCGTCTTGCGCAGCCCCCGAAAAGACGCTGTCATTCCTCTCTGCCGCCCTGTGCGAGGTAAAAATGGAACGCCTATCGAAAAAATGATGGTGCAGGCAGGGACGATGGTCGTCGTTGGCGCTGCCGCCGTAAATCGCGATCCGCTGATATGGGGCCCAGATGCACACCTATGGAGACCCGAGAGATGGTTAGAGCCTATGCTCACAAGCACGATAGACGCGCGTTTGCCAGGGGTCTATTCGAACATGTATGGCTGACCGATGCGTCTACCTACTGAAGACTAACTCGAATATCCTTTCAGCATGTCATTTATGGGTGGAGGACGATCCTGCATGTACGCTAAACCGTCGCATCATTCGATCTTAGCTTTTTGTTGATAGGTCTCGTCCGCAGTGGATTCAGATTTGCCGAGATGGAAATCAGTACGTGTGTACATATTTATGCCTATGCCCTCATGCTCACGACCTTTTCATCATATCTACAGAGGTCATTCTCTTGATTCTAATACCTCGCTTCAAATTCGAGATTTCGGACAAAGATATCGTATGGAAGATGTTCAACTTCGCAACACCTACTGTGCATGACACTCCCAGTTTACCGCTACAAGTTACCTACCTGGGTTAAGTGGAGATGACTTAGAATCGTCTAATGATAATCAGATTCTTCTCGACGAGGAATAAATGTACAATACTATATTGAATAGATTTCAATGTCCGGAACAAATTCAGAATGTATGCTAGATTATATCCTCTCGTGGAAAGATTAAGCCGCACTTATTCTGATCGGCAGCGATCCCACCTCCTTGCCTTCCACCAATGGCTGAGTGACGAGACAATTCTCCCTTCTGACTTTGCCTTCTTTGATATCCTCCGTCACTTCGAAGTTCAGTTTCCTGATCATTTCGAACAAGAAAATTTGGGTCTCCACCAAACTAATCAAATATCAGTGGTGATTAGATAGATGTTTTGCGACAAAAACTCACGCGAATCGCCATCCGATACATCCACGATGACCAGAACCGAACGACATCCTGGTAACGCGAACAGAATTCGAGCGCAGAATGGTAGTGAACTACTCAGCAACTCTGACGGATTTTAAGCCAAGGTATGCACTTACAGGTTGTTCATCACGCCGATGTTTACATTTGTATCTCCGTCTAATGCCTGATTCCTGTTCCAAACGGAGCTCTCAACGGTTCCATCGAGCCACCTTTCAGGCCTCCATGTTCCTGCATCGTGTCCCCATATTGTTTCGTCCCTGAGTCGGGGGTTTAGCAATGATAAATAACTTCGGAGGGCAGGTGTCCCCGAAGGACCGAATCCGTCAACCGATCGTCACTTACTGATTATAGCCTACGTTCGAGATGACGATCCTGATCCCTTTGGGTATGGGGATACTATCCACTACTCTTCCAGACGAAGTCCTGATCGTCTTGGACAAAGGCAGTACATCGTCTCGTGTAGCCTGCCGGAACAGATGAGGTACGACTGTATCGAATCGAAACGTTTCCTGTGCATGCAGCGAACACATATAATTGTCGGTAAGCGCTGTTCCAGACCAAACATAGGAAGAGGCTCACCTTGATGACGGCATTGAGATATGGTAGATTCGCGATTTCTTCATAGGATAGCTCAATCTGCCCCTGAGCCTCAGCAGCTTCTTGTGCTCTGATGACTTCGTCATACAGTTTCCTGTGTTTCTCTGGATGCCTCGCGAGTTCAAAAATAATCCATCCGATCGAATTAGTCGACGTTTCATATCCTGCACTCAGAATCGATCTAATACGACGCCATTGTCAGTCAGTAAGTGTGATTCGAAGTCTGGTAACGCACGACAGCTGTGGAATGACCTCCTCGTCTTCCAATCGGTGTTTCTCGGTCTCAGACAGATTGGCCTTGACTACATACGGAACCATTTCAGTTAATCGCCATTTTGCTTGCATTGCTACTCACCAACGAGACTCAACACGTCCTTGCCCAGGTTCCCTTCCTGGAATGCGTCCTGCTTTTGGGAGAGCAACGTCTTTGATATGTCGTTGCTCAATCTAACATGCCTCTGCAGGAACTCCAGACTCTCGCTAGGGAAGTATGTCATCATGTTCAGTAGTCGCGGTGATGCATGCGCCATGATACCCTGCATAAATAGCTTCCAGTTCGATGGTAGGCCATAACCTTTCGTTCTGATAATGTCGAAAGTTAGCAGGTTGAAGAAATCGATGACGACGAGGATACCAACGTAAAATGATGCAATGATTCTTCCAGCTCGGTATTCTTGCCTCGCAAAGATCCAAAATCATATTCGAACGCAGCCTTCCCAAGGGCGTCGAGATTAGCGCGACCCACGACCGTGGGTATGTTTGCAACATATGAACCGTCTGGGTTCTGAGCTACTAAGCCCTCTAGTTGCTCGACCAACTGTGTGAACAAGATATTAGCTGATAATTTCCGATGAATGGCCAAGTGACATACGGCGAGGACAGACTCTCGAAATAAGGGAACAAGCGCTTTACACTCTTTAATTCCAAACGCAGGACTCAAAACGCGACGCATCCTGACGTGGCTTTCGCCTTCCAAACGCCTTTTGAGCAACTTTCTCGTGAGAATGGTACGATGAAACACACCCACCCTCTGCACCAATAATTCCATTTCCTGTCGCTGCGTTCAGAAGAAACCTCGCGTCGTACGGCTTCACAAAGTGATATCTTGAGGTGTTGAGAATGTATTGGATCGTTTTGGGATCTGAGATCCATAGGCGGTCTTCCTGTAACTAACTTGTGAGTCCCTATTCGAGACTTGGGTACGGCGGTGTAAGCTCACGCCAAATGGAGCTTTGAAACGGACGACGTTCCCGAATGCTCTCCGCCACTGATGATCGGTCTCGCCGACTTCCTCTCGCAAGAGCTGGCGTAAATTACCTAGCCATATACCGATGCAGAAGTGAGCTACGTCGAGCATGACCAGGAAGTAAATGCGCGCACCGAGCCAGAGGGACTCAGCCTTGGGTCCAGGAATATCAGAGACGGAGACAGTATTGACGCGACGATATATCCACCATAAAACGAAAGACGCGAGAGCCCCGAGACTCAATTGTGTAAGGATTGAGAGCATCTCAAGCACGAGTTGAGAGTTGATTGTGATTAATCCCTGATAGCCAGGTGGTTTATAGCTGGCACTCTGGCAGCGGTCAGTATTTGTACTGCTGGCACTTGTATGGTTGGTAATATGTCGATCCATGGAGCATTGTGCATCCAGCTCCATAAGAGAGAAATGATCGGATCGAGGAATGACAAACGTGGCATTGTACTTATCGGGGAGCGGACGAGGGCAGCGGACGGTGAGATGACAGTAACAACGGAGCAAGTTTCCCGAAATAGATATACGGAGCTCATGATGAGTCTACACAGGATCATCCAGTCAGTTAAGCGTGTGATGCAAGCCACTTCTGCGTCACCTGAGCCCACCACACCGCCGGTCTCGCACCATCCGGGAGCATTTTACTCTCGATGAGTCCTCTCCGTGCCCAAGCATCCACAATCAAGCTCCCCCACGCAAACATCCAAATCATTGCCCATACCCATCCAAGCGGCCCCTGAACCTTCTTTCCCTTCAGCACCTTCTGCTCCCAAAGACCCTCCAAGACACATCCGACGCCCATCATGACGAAGAACAACGTCACTCCTGACAGATCCATGCCGAGTCCGAGCCCCCATACACCGAAGTCATGCATGAGCCCCGAAACGAGGAACGATCCAATGACGCCACCAGGACGGCCAAAGTACCTGCCGAACGGCTTTCCGCCTGCGACGACGAACGCACGTTTGAACATCTGATGCCATCTTTTCCCCCAGAAATCCGCGAGGCTTGTAGCGCGCCACGGTTCGTCAAACATTGGTGGCCATTGCTCTGGTCGTTGACCGCCCAGTGCGATCATCGCGAATGCCAGTCCGTAATATGACATCTGAAATGACGTACACAGACCGAGCGCACATAGAAAGGTCATGAGGATCACTTTCCCAATCCGGAGATGTGGCGGAAGCGTTGGGTCAAAAATAGTTCCACCTATGGGATGTGTCGGGTACGCCGATGGGTGTAGCGTCCAACTCTGCTGCGCGAGTAGCGTAAAATCAAAAAGAACCATAGCTTTGACGAAGGAAATGAAGATTGGGAATGATGCCAATGCTGTCCTCGGCGCGCTGTATCTCGCGGACAGAGGGGGATCATAGACGCCTTTGCCCCAGCTCCAGCCTATGCCACGATTGTTCATTGTTAAATCGAAGGCATCAAGCATGGCGTATTTCAACTGGGTTACGAAGCCGTCAGGAGCAGCTTTAGGGCGCCACGACCAAATGGTACGCTGCCATGGCTTAGCCGCAGTTCCAAAATCGATGGCACGCAAGCAGAGAAAGATGGTAAAACACTGCGAGCAATTCCTGGTCAGTATCAAATATATAGACAAGACACGGACACTAACGATAAATGCGAGATTATGGTAAGTGTATCCAGGATCATCGAAAGGTGCTGCCGTGTCGTACTTGGTGACGACTCTATAGCTCAAGGAGATGATGATGGGAAGCAAGCTCAGACGAGCGGTCTTCGTATTGGGGAGTTGGACGAGTACCGCCAAACTGTATAGAATGAGCAGAATAGGAATAATTTCCTTGAGGGCTTCAGAGGTGAACGGCACTCGTGTTGTGGTAGTGGGTAGTATCGCGTGGAACAAGGACCATCCTTGAGGCATCTTCTCTGAGCTGTAGCCACTCTGCATAAGCGCAGGGAGAGGAAGGTAAACCGATTGTGCTCACAAGGATAGATTTCCTGAACTGAAAGCGCCAAGTCCCGTTATATGGAGAGAGGTTGTGATGTCGGCGAGCCCCATCGCTTGACGAGCGAAGACGCGTTATCGAAAGAAGCGAAAAGTCGAGGGGGGACTCCAGACGAGCCCTAGTCGAGCAGACACTCAGACCATTATTTATATATGTCGTGCCTGGAGCACTGAGGCATGGAAGGGTAGGCACATGTCAATTCATCAAAAGACATGATACATGACAGCGAGAAAGGAGCAGAACAACGACGTCTCTACGCGTTCCGTGGTCATCTTCAAATTGAAGCCTAAAGTTACTCAGGGCAAAGCTCGTTATGATAATAGGTCAGATGCGGAACGGAATGCCAGGAAAGCTCCGCATAGTTCTTCCTGGATGGAAGATTCAGCGAAATATCGAGCGAAGTGCCTTCAGCCGGCACCTCTGGTGCGGGCAGAGATCTCATACGCAGTCAAGACGTACTGGCAAAGTACTGGCAACCATTCATGTCCTATGAGAAGTCAATCTGCCTATCCTCGAGTGATGAATCGCCACTCTCGCTGTCCTACTCATGAATGAACAAAGGCTGATTCTATAGTCGTCTGTCACGATTTTGTCGTTGCAATGTTTGTCAAGCCGAACAGTGTGAGAACCATGACCAGAGCCGAGATAGATGGTCATGATGCATGGAATGATTAGGACGTTGGCACGATGTATATCCTTTGGGGTTCATAGGATTCGGTGTTTGACAACGTCGCATGCAGTGTGGTGGCGGAGGGTGGCGGCGCCTCTACAATAATTAAAGTCAGCCAGTGGCGGCAGGTGGCGGCGTCAGAGAAAGCGTCCTGAACTTGGCAATGTTGGCATCGCCGCATCGAGTTTTTTTCCAACAAGCTCGGCGCCCTGAGTCGCCAGCTCATGGATTTCAGACTCTATTACTGATGCAGACCGACTAAATGAAGGAAACTCACTTCCAGTCTTCGTCTTCCAAAAAAATCTCGAAATAGCAGGCCGTATCGTGTGCAAGATGCAATAGTGATTCATTTGCCAAGAGAAGCAAAACATTTATCGATCATCCCCATGCCCCACTTAGAATCTAACGACCGTACCCGCGAAAAATCCTCGACATGTAGGTGGCCGGAGCATCGTAGCTATCCTGCTCAGTGATCTCATAGCCTTGATGGTACGCGTACTCCCGGTAGCCACGATATTCCTGGAAGAACTCGGCAGTCGTCTTGTACATGCGCTCCAGGAACCCTGCCTCCTCGAAACTGAAGACATCCGCGCCATGTTGCGCTTCGGGCAACTCGTGGAGGAGGCCCTTCGAGTGATGCTTTGCTTGCCAGTACTCTTCCGCAATGAGCTTCTCAGTATCCTGCTGGAGATCCTTCGCATCCTCGTAAACACGAAGCCCTCCACACGTGCATGATTGCGCAAGGCCCTGAGCCCCCCATGATGCAGGCTTCAATCCATTCCGCGCATCGAATGCAGATAGCGCCGCGCCATAACTCCAAGATAGACCGTTCGCCCCTAGGGGCTTTCCGTCCGTCTTGTCGAACATCTGAGGGAGCATACCATCTTGTGGCGTGTACTTTGCTGCAATGAGGATGGTGTTGTCGGCAAATGTTTTAACACCGTCGAGAATTTCTTGGTATCCAATCAATCCAGGATGGTACGTTATCACTAGGGCTGCTACAAAGAACTGTCTGAAGAATGGCAGGGACAGTGCCGTCACGGTGATGGAGCTGGTCTGGTTCCACACCGCAAGAGCATCGTATAGTTGCTCTGCCACGCCAAACGTGGATAGATGCCAGGGCTAAACACATCATCTGTGAGCAGTTGATATTCATTGACGAAAAAATCATCAACTCACGTTACCGAAAACAGTGTCTTCAGTCCAGAGCCCGACTGCCGCTGCTCCAGTCTTCGAGTTCATCGAGTATAGAGGTCTGAATCCATCCACGACGGCTTTGAGATTCATCAAGGCCCTGTCCGAGCACGGCTGTAACGTGAGGGAGTCGCATCCTGCAAGAGGGTCGTAGTTATAGAGGGAGGCAAGCACTGTCGAGGAATCGATGCCCGAACGGTCAGGAATAGTGTTTCCTGATACGTAGTTGGCCTGATTATTCCAGAAAGACTGAATATTGAACCGGTGTCAGGGGAATCTGAAGACAAAGTCGACTAAATTTCTACGAACTTGCATGAAGCACAAGATCTGAGACGCTTTGCTTTCCCATCCCTTGACTTCATAATCGCGTCCAATCTTACGGCCAAGAATAGCCGCGGAGCGCAGAGCACGGACTTCAACAGCAGCAGTCCAGTATGATTCTGTCCAGGCAATTTCCCATAGCTCGAAGCTGTGAGAGACGATCAGTCGAGGGCTTGTCAGATGACAAGCTATATGCGCACGAAGTCTCATTCCAGTGATGCAGAATGTAGTCTATGTCAAGACTTATACTGGGCCACAGGACATTCTCGACGAAGGTGGTGTTCTTCTCTTCATCCACAAGCCAATTGGCATAAGTGATGAGATTATTGGCACGCAAAGGCGGGCCGTCTGGCGATGGTCATGAGTCTACTGCATGAACCGATGGATATCTTATCCACACGTACCGTTCTCAGGACGGCTGAAGGATGTTGTATCAGCGGTGTAGTCGAAATTGAACCTGGGCTCTGCGAGGCCACCAGTGGATACCGTCCCTGACGGGTTACTGATGAGCTGGGTCCTATACTGCCCCAGGAGATAGGTTTCAATGGTATCCCTCAAGGACGTATCTAAGCCCAAAGTGAACTCGTTGATAAGCGACTTCATGACCATCGCAGAGTCGCGAATCCACGTAAACTTGGAGCTTGGATCCGTGTTGTCCGAGCTCGCAACAGAAACAACGCCTGGCTACGTTTGGACTCAGTATGTGGATCGGGTCAATGATTGTGATGGACGAACCAAAGCTCCGACGGGCGGCCCTATATTCTTGAGAACATTTGTCTTGGAGATGGGGGACTGTGTGGCAATGTAGTCTTCAATGGTAGTGGACTTGAAGGCATTAACGCCGCCGCCGAGTAGTGCGATAGCAAGATAGAGAGTCAAATGCATGCTGTCGTTGCTGCAAAAAGACCTGGAGGGGACAATTTATATACTGAACTTCGCTGAAACATGAATGGAATCACTTACCACCGTTGGGGGAGACATGCCGGCAGTCGATGCATCCATGTGCACAGCCCAATACAATGAGGCTCGAACTTGCGAACCGATGGAGGGGAGCAGACATCCACTGAGTTTTTTCAGAAGACAGCTCTCAGGCTGGCCAAATTGAGATAGATGCGATGAGGCAGTCGCCTGCCTTTTCTCGGCAAAATACAGAAGAGTTATGTACCGGAAAGCTCGAGGAATTGAGGCCATTGGTGCAAGACTGTAACGTGAAACGGCAACATCACACGTGAGGATACATTGAGGGCATGCTGTCAACATTGAGTACGACAATCACTTTTGATAGCTATGCATGGAATGCGCTATGTTCAGATATTGACGAGACAAGAAATTGAGGATATGTCGGGCGCTCGTGATATTTTTGAACCTGTGAAACCAAAGTCAATGCGTAATGTCATCCAAAGAATGTTGCATCACCACTAGACATTAATGCATTACGGTTTGTCCCTTGCTTCCATGTTCGGTAGAGTACATACCATGGAAATCTCCCAAAATGAAGGTCATGACCACGGTGTGTCCGTAATCGCCTCCTTGATCTTTCCGAGCGGTGTAAGATGATAAAAATCCTCAAACATGATACTACGACATCTTTGTTCGTGTATATGCACAGATAAGAACGATGAGATACGGGCGATGCTGATGCACAGCATCCAGAGGGAGTTATCATCTTTCTGTGATCGGCAGTATCAGCATTCATTTATCTGTAGGTCGTGGGGAGGTTACGAGCCTTTGACCAAAAAGAGATAAAAGACATATATCACCATACAACCTTGGAAGTGGAAGGTATTCTAAATCCAATTGTAATCACTCAACGCACTCTCCGTCGTTTGCCATAATTCCGCTGCCAACTCCTCACTCCTTGCGTCCTGGCTAGCTTCTTCGATTTTTCCATACGGTACGAGATACTTTGCCTTGTATCTCTCACGATTATCGTGTACTTCCCGTGCTGCAGCAGCCCACGCGGGGGTGTATCCACCTTCAAGCGAACTGATGAAGAACAAAGAGAAAACCCAATTGATAAGGGTACCAAAAGTTAAGCTGGTAAAGAGCTTGATATTCCCTTCTGTGAACGGCAAGTCATGTTTCAAAAGAAGAATCGGGAGGAGAAGCATGGTCCTACCTGACATGACACTACCGGGGTGGACGGACACTGCAACGATAGGGATGCCATCGTTATCAAACCGTTTCTGCAGTTGGTTTGTGCACAGGATGTTCGCAAGCTTGGTATACGCTTAGGGATGACTAAGAAAAGGTAGAGGTTTGGAAGCGGTGAGATATTCTTACCGTAGAGCGTGGCCTGCGGTTTCCACGTGTGAGAGAAATCCGAATTGAGGGCTTCAAGGCTGTTGTATCGGGGTTTGGAAATCCATCTATGGGCCATAGAAGAAACCTTGGTTGATGATTAGTCTGGACATGTCTCCCTGAGTCTGATGCAAAATTTTACGTTGACGATCCGCACATCAGACCCTGGCTGACGCGCCGTGGATTCCAATAGAGGAAGAAGAGTCCGAGTAAACAAAAAGGGACCGAGGTGGCTAGAAATAAAAGAGAATTGAGAAAGCACTAATATTATACGATACGCAACTCACTTTATGACCATGCTGTCTGAAAGACCGTCAGCAGTCTTTCCATATGGACTCATGATTCTAAGGCAGCACACAATGAGATACAATGAGAGGAAACATCAGACATAACGCAACCCACTTTCCGGCATTATTTACTGCGACACGGTGACTCCGTCAGTCTTGATATAGCAGACAAGCTGGTAAAGATGTTACCAAGAATATCCAATCGTTCCTCTCTTCCCAGGATCCATTCAGCCGCTTGCTTCGCTTTGGCGGGATCCGTCAAATCGAATTTCAGCCACACAATCTCGCCAGCATTGGGCCCAAGACCCTCTTTTTCTAATCGCGCAATGGCGTCATTTGCCTTTTCCTCAGAGCGAGCAGCAAGGTAAACTTTTGCTCCCTGGCGAACAAGATGCAGGAGGATGTATAGACCGATTCCAGAGCTGAAGACCCATCAACGCTTCAATGTAACGCCAAGAAGAACGTTCGACTGCACATACTTTGCTCCCGTAACAATGGCCACTTTGCCACTTAGATCCATAAGGTCCTTCTGAGGCTGAATCCTGGAGGAAAATAAACCCATGGCCGATGTGAATTGCCTTTGAGCTGGACGAAACGCGTGAAGGGAAAGAGATGATGGCAGTGGTTGAGAGAGGACGCAGTGAAGTACAAAGCCTTTCTCATCTTGATTCGACAAGACCGTCAGCGGGTGTCAGCGACCCTGCTTCCATGGTCGACGAACCCCCTGGAGTATCGCTTACGGAGCGACGGCCAAGCGAAGAGCGTCGAGACAGGTCGAGGCTTCGGTTCGCACGCGATATAGACCGTTGATTGTCGATGACAAGGCGATAGACAGCCCGAATGGAGGTCGGCTGTGAGAAAGTTGGCATTGGGTCGAGTGTCTTTACGAGCAGCATTGAAGAGTTTGCTGATTCTAAACGGCTCGGGCCTCCTAGGCATGAATCCAGCAAGGCGTCACGTCCATTGCAAGTCTCCGTCATCCGAGCTTGTCCAAGCTATACCGATTATTGAAGAATTATGGAGATCGTATGAGGCCACGAATTGCGTGCGATGTAGAAGCCTACACTAGGGGCATGCGTTGTGAGCAAAAACATGAGACATCGACGCCGAAGAAGGACAAATTTGCTCTTCGTTTACTTTTCGATGTATATCTAGGGTGAATATGATTTCTTTTGCAGAACTCATATTATCTTAGCAACTCATCGTGAGATGATTATGTTTTTACTTAAGAATTGCTGCCAATCGGTCTTAAGCGGCGAATAAGTCATTTAGTCAAAATCGTTTCAATAATAGCTTTTGACCTGAAAGTGCGAGAAATTGTCGACATTTCGATCGGACTGGATTCATGGAAGCTCCTCCTCTAAAGTAACGAACCATCGACAACCTGAGGTCCTATGTCTTCCGTGCGCTCCTTGGGCAGCAGTGTCACCCACCGCGACTTCATGATCTCCGGCCCCTTCTTCCCGAAGTACCTCTCGCTCACGAAACTCCACTGATCGTTCGCCCGCACCCAATTCCCAAGCCCGTCTACATATCGCGCTAACTGCGAGTCGATCGGCTCTCCCCACTTCGGCAGCCTTTCAAAGTTCTCATTGAACTTCCTCTCCAGCTCTTTGTGATGCTCGTCCACCCATTTCATAGCTCCTGCCACGTCCGTTTTGAGCTGATTCACCGCAATCGTCACTATGTTGTGTCCGTCGTCTCCACGCGCCTGCTCCAAGTTATAGGAGGCAATGTCCTGGAAAAGTCGCGTTCGACAGCTAGTGACTAAAAGACTGTTATCAAACGCTCACATTTCCCAAGTGTAACATGTCGATAGTCAAGATAGACAGTTCTTGAATCATGGGGTGCTCGATGACCTCGTCCGGCAGGTCCATTTCGACCTCGAGGAGTGCGAACGATGGTTTGGCGCCAATCGTGTTCCGTCGTACCTCGAAGTAACTCTCGATGTCCCGAATATGCGAGTGGGTCCGGTCTGCAGCCTGCTGAACTACTGACTGGGTGTAGGTGTCAAATGTAGCGATGAAGCGTTTCTGGGATTGCGGGCTAGCTGTCTTGATGGCGAGTTCCCAAAATCTAGTTCACATCGAAACACATCAGCAGCAGTGGTTGCGAAGATCTGAGGCAAACCGCTCACTGCCGGGTCACTTCACCACCGACCCATTCCCCCTTCGGGCGAGGTTTATGTGGGTTGCGCAGGGCATCCATGACGATGTCGGCTTGCCTTTCAACCTCGTCGGCTTCTGCTACATCCGAGTATTCATCGATGACAAAGAAGAGATTCATGAGGTCGCAGCCGCTACGTAGGTGCTCTGGACAAGGTGAGTTTTCAGCCTATTCATTTCATACGTTCGAAGCTTACCTTTCTTCGCCAGTGGGTATGCATAGGATGCCAGGAGGTCTGCATCTAGTTTTAATGATTATCCTCCGTGATGTCAATGGACACTGACTGAAATCGCAACGGTCAAAGGCATCTTGTGCTTTAGGACTGAAGGCGCCGAAGCTTGCCAACCATGCGGCAGACTCTCTCTTGACTTCGGGGTAGTGGGGGTTGAGATGAGGGGGCCATTTCCAGTTGGCAAGGGTGTCAGGTATGTAAATCTTTTGCGCCATGATAGTATGGAGCAAAGGTGTCTCTTTCGAGCCTCTTTGGGGTTTATAAAGCCTCGTCCATCATAGACGTATCTGGATATGTTGCGGCGTGCCTCCGATGGCCGAGGTTCATGTTTCTGCGACGACGTTATTCGCTGAACTGTTTCCAAGACCCTGAAAGAGAGGCGCTTGGCGTCCAACGGTGGATTCTATTCGGGAAGAGGAGATTGCTAGCACCGTTGGTGTATGCGAGGCGTTCTATCTTCAATTGCGTTACGTCCTCAGATGCAAGTTGTCTGAGCGCTGTGGAGCAGATTGGCTTGATCTTTTGACCTCCCTCTAGCCAACCTTTTGCCCTTGTATCGATTCTTTTTTCAAGTGATCAAAGATGGAGCCGGGTCTTTTCCACATCGAAGGTCCATACGCTCTTTCCGCTCTACGAGCGCTACCTGATATTGGGCCGTACATCCTCCCCTCTCCTCCCGAATGCGAGGATATATTCTCCAGTCGCGTTTCATCTACCATTCGGGTACGAGAATCGCGTACGTCCACCCCTTCAGTTCCTTGAAGCGGCTTGAAATCATAAACCCGACGATCGCATCGCGACCCTGTCCCAGATACCCCCCAACTGTCTAGTTTCCATGTGTGATCGTGTATCCTGTCTTACCTGTTTTCAAATTCCTCAGACGAACAAGAGGTTTTGTCCTTGCAAGGAAGAAAGCTGTCAGCTCTTATCGTGACCAACAATCCGAGGGCCGAGTGGTGCATAACGCGTTTCGCATTGCGTTCGAGCCTTCAACGTTTATGATGTGAAATCTCATGCAGTCATAAGAATGCGGTCACTGAGAAACACCTCGCATGGATACCGACAAAGGTTGAACCAAAAGTGCTGGCTCGACGGTATGTTCTGGGACAACACTGTGCCGGTAAATGTAGATGTCGGTTCTCTTCGCATCACGAAGACGTCGTATCATGTACTTTAGAAACTGCCGTGATGAGCAGTGCGATTCGGCTCTATCGTGCGAGAGCATTCGAATACTCATGTCGCCGAATTCGAACCGAGCCTTGGAGCCTATGGTCTGGGCAAGGAGCTTTGTTTCTCCCACACAGGCCTTCACAGAGACTTATGGATTCAGAAGAATCCGATGGATCAATGGGTTTTTTTGGATGATTGACTACAATGCTGGCAGACAACGGCATGGTGCAAGTAGCCATGTGCAGATTCTCTCCATCTGTGAGACGTTGTTTGCAGTACACTGGCGTATTCCAAGATCGGCGAATTTCCAGATGCTTTAATTTTGGTTTGAAAACGACACATAATCTCGGCATGTAAGTGATCTTCCCTGTATGACGTGGGATCGGATGCTAGGGGTTGTGCATAGAACACGTCCAGTCCAAAACCATGGTAGTAGAAAGAATAATTCACGTAGCATCTACTACTCTCATGTCACCGGTCTCAATTGCGCCCATGCTGAATAAGACTTAAGGTCGTAAGTGACCTAGGTTTGATACTGCATTCGAACGGTGCAGGATGGCTATCGTGACACAAAAAATCAGAATGCTCCCTATTCACGAAATGGAAGACTGCCCACCTGATAGATCCTGGATTCAGCTTCACCTCGGGCGTAACAACATCGCCATTTTCATCCACCGCTTTCGTGATGTCGAAGGCCGTGAGGATGGAGGCGATCGCGATCCATATCGTGTCCAATGCCATGGTCTTGCCCGCACATGCCCTACCATAGAATCAACCGTTAATAGCCTGACTTCGGAGCACGGAATGGGTCAGCCCACCGTCGACCGAACCCAAAGACACCGCTATCAGCAGGGTCAGGTAGGGTTGGATTTTCTATGTAACGCTCTGGCCTGAATTGTTCGGGGTTAACATATGTATCTCCGTCATGTAAGATGGCCCTAGACCATGCGTGCCATATTCAGTTCAAGACTCTAGAAAAGTCACGAGGGATGTCTATTCACCAGGTGTTTCCGAGAACCGATGCACCGGCCGGAATATGGTACCCCTTATACTGGTCCGCATGCGTTGCACGATGCGGAACCGCTGCGGAAGCAGTGATATCAGAATAGAATTGACGAAAGCCTTCGCAGTCTCGTAAGTTACCTAAGGGCAAGACGGGAATCCATCGAAGGACCTCTTGAAGCAAGGCGTGGACGTATGGAAGCCGGTCCTTGTCGCTGAAGTTGGGCAGACGGTCTCCACCAAGAACGTGGTCCAATTCGGCTTGCGCCCGCTTTTGAGCCTCAGGATAAAGGGTCATGGCTAGAATGAATGTGGTCAAGGTTGACACGCTCTGTTCTCGAAACACCCGTTAGAATACAATTGGGCCGAAAAGCTGTCATCCTCACTGTATCGGCCCCTGTACAGATAGTCAAAAAAGAATAGACATAGCAAGTCTTTTTTTATCACGTACCAGCGGCATAGGCCACGGCGGCAGTATCCTTGATGAGTTCTTCACTGAGAGCCTCTTTGGGAAAAGACGCGTTTTGCTCTAAGCACTCAGCGACAAAACAAGGCTCCGCACGACCTGCCGTCTGAGTTTAATGTGAGGATAATTCTATGAAAGGTAGAGACGATAAATTACCACTTTCGACTTAACCATGTTATAAGGAGCGTTTATCATGGCTTCGGAAAGCTGTCTCCACTCTCTAGCCTTTCTCTTGAAACTAGCACCCGGGACCCATTCTGGAACATGTTTGACTATTCGATATCGGATCAACTTCTTCAGTATTAATATCAGAATTCATGTCAAAGAGACTTACGACTTGGAAAAATATCGACGAGAAATGCCCCTGGAACAGCAGCTTCGGACGTGCTTTGCGAGGCCTTGTCGACTAGATGGACATAAGGGTCGTTTCCGTCAACTACTGTATGCCCATATCTGTGAATGTGAAGAGGGTCGTGAGCGCGATCCTAGATGAAGTCCTGTAAATCACATACACTCTCTTCATGATGATGTGTGCTGCATAACTGATCATGGTGTGTCAGTATCATTTCTCTGAATTACAAATGTGGAGTCTTACTGTCGAATATGATTCAGATAGTTCGCGGGGGAATCCAATAGCAGAGCTAGAAGTTCGTGTGAGATTTTGAGCTGAATATGCTGGTGCTCGGATACGCTATGATTGAAATGACTGTGAAAAACACGGCGATGCTCCTTCCAGCGAGGCCCGTAGCGCATGAGTGCGAATGTCCAATCCCACCCCATCCTGAGAACTTGTTAGTAAGATAACGCTGAACAACAGAATGGACCTACAAGTCAATGATCATCGGCATATCCGGCCTATCAGAGTAGTTGGACCCTCTCTTTTCAAAGAAATCGGATACAGCCTCAGCAGAATTCAGAACGATCATGGTATTGCCGAGGATATCTAACGATATCACATCTTCCCCTGCACAGCCATTTCAAGAGCCTATAAGCCATGATGGTAAGACATCACGTACCAAGCTCTCTGGACCAAAGGCGGGACTTGATATGGATGTCGTTGTTAGCTAAATCAAGGATATTACCTATGAAAGGAAGGCCCCTTGGTCCTGGTGGAAGTGGCAAAGAGGATTTCCTATTGAATGTCTTGTGTACGCGTATAACGGTGATGATGGCGAAAACAAATGCAGCTGATAACAAGAACGCGTCCATGGCAGAGGAGATCACCATCAGAGGGCAATGCCAACATCTGTTTTTGAGGCCAACAGCAAGGAGAATGTGAGAGCCGAGGAAGCCTATTATTCTGACATGTTGTATGCACCACGACCGTCGACAAAATTCTCCGGGCAGTCATCGAAGGCCATCGGAAAGCTTCAATGTGGCTCCGAGCCGAGCATGAATGTGTTCTGAGCGGTATCGGGCAGCTTCAACGCCGAGGTGAACAGCTGAACTGGGTGTGATTGAACGCACACCATGAGAGACAGACCATAACTCGGGTACGAAGAGCTTCGTCCGCAAGTGCCACGCCGCCACCCAGTGCAGCCCGGGAGTGCCACGTGCCGGCCTCAGAACTCGGAGCTTTTCGGAACCAGATCGGGAGGAGTAGCGCCTAGTATCGGCATTGCTTCCTTGGGCAGCCTCATCTCGTCTCCGTGGCTGACCTTACTTACACAGAAGACAGTCGTTCCTACCTTTGATCATGGCGGACAGCTGTTGGCTTGATATGTTTTGCCTCACACCTAGTCGCCTTACAAATTCAGCACGTTCACGCGGTAAAACGTCGGGGCTCTGTCGAGCTTAGCTTCAAGTAACGTTTCGCAACAGCGCTCGCATAGCGCTCGAGATACTCTGGCCATCCACCCAGCGTTTTCCGCTGGGCCCTGGGTGGCTCAAAACCCAAAGAAAGGTAATGGGGAAGACGACAATATGTGACAGTGGTCAACAAAACACGTCGCGACTCGCGTGGGTGGCTGCACTGGACAGCCTTTCCGTGATCCGTTCCCAACCCACGCGTCAATCCAAGCTCTGTGAAGCTCATCGGAGCTATGTGGTCTTTCATATGTGCGCGACACGCTTTATGTAGTTAGATTCATGTTTTGACCCTTTCCCTGGTCTTGAATGCTGTCCAGGAACTTCAGTGCAAAGTAACCTGAAAAGCCGCGACTATGAGGGACCGTGCTATGCAAGCATGGAGCAATAGGTCATCAAAACGCCATATCGCTCGTTGCGTCAAATGAAACGCTGACGTAGATCCGGGTTAAGCGTATACGCACATCCGGTATGATTCACATTTGATCACCAAAATCTTTGTCTGCTTCAAAGGTACGCACTCTGTATGTTCATGTCCTCTCACAAGGAAAGAGCCTACCGTTTTCACCCTCACGATGGAGCTGAGTCTCTGGGACAGCTAAAATTCCAATTCTCTGATCTGGCTCAGTCGTGGCAGAGCGCAGTATGTTTCACACTGATCATTTTTGTAGTTGCTATTCATCGTTTTGCATACCTTTGCACAGCCTGATATCTACTAGGCGTCTAGCGTTCCCCATAATGATATTCTAGGACGGCAAGTGTATGGATCTTTGCAGGAACAAGGCACACGAGTTCAAAGCTCACCGATGGCGGTGCTTGCCCGTTTCGACATCTTGCTACTGCCTAATCTACACTCAGCGACAAACATCCGGGGAAAGTCCTCACCCAGATGTTTCATTTGCATTCATGTTACAAACATAACATTTAAAAGACAAGCCCATGGTGCGTAGAATTTCCACATCTCTCCTCTCGCGTGTTTCGTTGTTCAAGGCACTCCTTCGATCTCAAAGCATGCGAGGATTTCCCGTGTGCATGGGCAGGCTTGCTATTGCTCTTATTTCTTCGCCCATAGCCTTTGCAGCACCCTCTCTCCGCTCATCTGACAGTGTCACTCCCCAATCGTTTGCTTCCGCCTCGTTCGATATCATCATTGTAGGAGGTGGAACCGCGGGGCTCGTCCTTGCGTCCCGTTTGTCCGAGCCTCCTGCCAATAGTTCTACTCTTCCTCTACGCATCGGCGTCATCGAAGCTGGTCACGACCATGCGAATGACCCTCTGATTGATGTTCCGTTTGGAGTGAACTTACTCGAGAATTCCAGTTTGGGAACCGTCTTTGGAAATCCTGAATATGACTGGGCTTTTCGGAGCACACCCCAGACCGCGCTTGGTGGGAGAGCGATATCCTATCCAAGGTACGAGTCTTTCTTCTCCTATGGGGTTTAGAATGTTGATGTTCGACCGTCAGAGGAAAATTACTAGGAGGCTCCTCCGCTCTCAATGCGATGGATTGGCAACGTGGTTCACGCACAGATTATGATTCCTGGAATACCGTGTTTGGAAACGGGCCTGGTTGGACATTCAACTCCCTCCTGCCCTATTTCGAACGTGCAGAGCAATGGACTCCCCCTACGAACCCAATATTGAGCATGACAAAAGCTCAAATTGCCTCCCTCGCGGCTGTTCATGGAAAGCAGGGTCCGCTTTCTGTCAGTTACAACACCGACTATACAGATCTCGAACGTCCCATGCTCGAGGCGCTTGCAACCTTAGGACAAACCCCGAATCCGAATCCTGACGATGGCGATAATGTATTTTTGGCCAGAGCGGGTTGCGCCAGGTCTGTCGATTTGGCTACGGGTACCAGAAGCTACGCAGCTAGCGCATATTACAACAACGAAGTACGGGCACGGAGCAATCTGGTGGTCCTGACAGGTGCCGTGGTGACGAAACTTCTTTGGGCGAATTCAACGTCCCATGAAATCAGAGCAAGCGGTGTTCAATACGTTGTGGGAAATCAGACCTTGCAGGCGAATGCTAGCAAGGAAGTGATCCTTTCGCTTGGTACGTCGCCATCTATTGAATGATTCATGACTTTTATACGCCAGCATAGGGTCGCTCAAGACTCCGCAATTACTGGAGTTGTCGGGTGTAGGAAACAAGACTATTTTGGAGAGCTTGGGAATTCCTGTCACTCTCGATCTTCCGACAATCGGAGAAAATTTGATGGACCATCCAAATACACTCTCCGATTTTACCGTCAAAAAGGGCGTTGTGACACTGGGTACGGTCATGTATACTATCGATCTACTGCGCGTTTTTGATGTGGCGTATGTTGACAGACACGCTTACGTTGAACCAAACCTTGCGAGCGCAGCAGCAGCAGCAATAGTAAGTCAAATTCTCGGGCATTATTCTCAATTATCATTCACCCCGTTTTCAGCAATAACAACCACACTGGCTTTTTCACATACGTGGCTGCCAACGCCGGTTTCGCCCCACTTCAATCACTAGTCCCACAAAAACAATTCAAAGCTATGCGAAATGCGCTCGATACATACTTGCGCAAAGCTGTCCTCACGCCATTGCAGCGGGCGCAATACACGCTCATGAAACGATTGGTCGACAGCGGAAAGGATACGTGGATTGGCCTAAGCCTCCAGCCTAGCGGAGGGCTTGCCAGTGCCCCGTTACCCGGAGAGGCGTACATCACGACTGTGGCAATACAACTGGTAAGTCATCATTCGAACTGAAATTCAATGTGAGTATTGATGGCATCGCAGTATCCGTTCAGTCGAGGCTCCGTGGTATGTGGACTGTGGAGCTGCACATTGCATATTGGTCTGATGTCACAACACCCAACTAGCACATCAACACGACGAACCCCTTCGCGGCCCCCGTGATAGATCCAAAATATCTTGCGGTACCTTGGGGTAAGTAAAAGAGTTTATTTATTTGGTAAATATATCTAATGAGCTTTGAGCAGATCTTGACGTTCTCACCCAGACTACTCAATTTCTACGCAAATGGGTTGGTGCAAAGCCGGCGATTAGCCTGATTAATGCAACAATCACACCTCCTCCAAGCGTCCAAGGCGATGCTCAATATGCGCAATACGTAAAAAATACAACCAGCGTGAGCATCATCTTCGCCACTTGTATAGATTATGCGTGCTCATAGAATCTTCAAGTCTACGAACCACCCGATAGGTTGGTATCAACTCCCAAAAGTACATTTGATAATAAGTTGACCAACTTTGCACACGAATAGGTACCACTGCCATGGCTTCTCAAGATCTTGGAGGTCAGCCTCATATTCTTTTAAGACATTATATGAACACAAACTGATCACGTACTATAGGCGTCGTGGACCCTAGTCTCAAAGTCTATGGTCTCTCAAATGTGCGCGTGATCGACGCAGGGGTTATTCCATTGACCGTTGGTACTGCTATTCAGCAGACCGTTTACATGATTGCAGAGAAGGTGCGTTCTCACAGAATTCTTTAACAACCTCCAAAAAACCCATATCCCATGGCGTACACAGGGCGCAGATATAATCAAGCATGATCTAGGCATCCTCTAATAATGGAGAGCTATGCCAGGTCCGCAGTCTTTTGTAAATTTCCGTCTAATAGTACAGTACATCTGCCAAGCGGATATATTAATGAATACACTTAATTTACTTTTTTGTTTACAATGCCTCGATGTTCCCTAGTAATAACCTAGATCGATACAACTTGGAGCGACCCGACGAGAGCAGAGGCTGCACACCCATGCGGAAGCAAATTAATAAGTTTGAGATTATACCATTCTTGTACGAGTAATGACTTTCGCTTCCCAATTTTGCGCAAGCATCACTAGGCACAGAATGGGTAACCTCAGATTTGCCTCGAAGAATTCCAGCTCGAGGAACTCATAACTGGAAATTTACATGCCACTGCAGAGCCCGGTTCAGAGGTACCGTATAAACGTGGTTTCTAATTCTCCGTACGTGTGCTCCCACAGATCGCAGCTCAGGATCAATTCTACTTCGAAACTCGAACGCCCCGAACAATGCACACTATTATACGCCACAAGTCCGCGCCGCATCCTATTTTGAGACAGGTCATTTGCCTAAGCGCACAACCTGACGCAGTCTGTCATTGACTCCCGACTTCATCGGTCTGTAGCCATTTCAACATCAACAACCACTCTTCGATACTGTTTGGGGTTGCGAAGAAATTTGAGGCACATACACCCTCACGAAGTTTACGGAGGTAATGTGATCTGAGTCAGACATTATTCGGGATCTTCCTTCCATAACGCCTTCATAGCTCCTTCAGTCCTCGAATACGCGTTCAAGCGCCGTCGGCCTTAAGCCAATACATACTGCTATCAATGATCGCCGTAACCGAAGACTTTGACCCCGTGCAATCCTGGCAATTCGATTCCGATAACGTTGGAGAAATCTAGGTGGTATTGCGAGGGCTAGATTCCACTTTTATCACCTTCAGCAGAAACTTTGTTTTCGGCGGATGCGGTTGCGAGCCGGACATCGTGACGCTTTCTCAGCTACATAAATCGCAGTCAGTTGGCCGGATAGACGCCAGCACTATTGTCGTCTCTGTACCTGCTCGCCAACATATCGCCAACAATGGGTCAACAACTTAGTCTCTACTCTCAGTGGTTCCCTCCTACGTCTCGCTTCTCTGTAGATGATATTCCTGACCTCACCTCGCGCGTTATGATTGTGACTGGGGGAAATACAGGTATTGGGAAGGAAACGGTCCGCGCGCTTTTGGCACACAACGCAACCGTTTACCTTGCAGCTCGCTCACAGGACCGAGCAGAAGCAGCCATCGACGAGCTCGAAACCGACGCTGGCAGGAGAGCCATATTTTTGGAATTGGACTTATCGGAGAAGGCCAGTATTAGGAGAGCAGCCAAAGAATTCTTGAGCAAGGAGAAAGAATTGCATGTGCTCTTCAATAACGGGTGAGGGCTTCCGACTCAGATCGAATATGTTGCGCCGCCCTGATATAGCCAACTGCTCCAGCGGTGTGATGTGGCCACCAAAAGACCAACTCACCAAAGACGGCTACGACCTCCAATGGGGAGTCAATATTGTTGGACCATTCCTGCTCACGAAGCTTCTCATGCCGGCTCTGATCGCTGGCATTCGGTCCTCCTACGATGGCAAGGCTCGTGTTGTCACCACATCATCCATGGGCGCATACTTCGATGTCATTCACTGGAACACATTCCGTCCTGGACCTGATCGTGACAGGCTGAGTATTGAGCCACTGTACTATCAGAGTAAACACGTGAGTGCAACAGCTTTTAGTGGGAGATCTTGTTTTACGATAGCCGAACTCCCCTTGACTAGGCCGTCGTCATTTTCGCTCGAGAGCTGGCGCGACGTTACGGTCACTTGGGGATCATCGCTACGTCCTGTAACCCAGGCAATCTCGACACTGAACTTCTGAGACACACAAGTCCTATTGTGCGATTCCTGACGGTAAGTAGAGGTGTATCGGTCAGTCCTGAATGGGGACGGCGTCCCACATATTTCAACGCTACCATATCTTCAGCATCAGAAAGGCTCATATTTTTCTTGAATCTACAGCGGCCCTTGCTTTATCCTGTATCCTACGGCGCACTGACGCAACTTTGGGCTGGGACATCAGATGAGACGGTTGACTACAGCGGGAAAGTAAGTCATGGCTCACCTTCTCCTATACCACGGAACAAACGGGATCTGAATGATGTGTTCTTGCAGTTTTTGATTCCGTGGGCCAGACTTGGAGAGTGTCGACCTGAGACCAGAGATCCCGAGATTGGTGTGCGCCTCTGGGAGTGGCTGGAAGGAGAGACTTCTGACTGAGCGGAGAAGATACCGGTTGTCGACTGTATAGGTCTTGTATGGAAGTCACATAGTGTTCTCGTACAACGATGAGAAAGAAAAAAATACAACGATCTGGATAACAGCATCTACCGCGGCGAGTGTCGATGAATCAGCCGGCCGGGCCGGAACGAGCTTCTCCGAACCGGTTTGGGCCGGTTTGGGCCCCACCACTGAGGACTGTCGGCCTCGGCCGACTTGTTCGTGTTCACAACTCTTCAGCTTCATCGCCCAAAACCTTCCAAGGCATCTCACGTTGCTACGAACATCTCCATGGATCTAGTGTGATACATATATTTGCCTGTGATAAGCGAAAAACTATCGATAAGTCGCTTTATTGGTAGTAAGACCCCGGGCCATCGTTGCTCATTATCTCTAGATTTCTCATTTACAATCAGCCCATTCGTAGCATTCACAAAACTGAACCGTCAACGATCTGTGGGCCCAAGTCTTCAGTGCGCTCCTGGGGCATCAACGTCACCCACCGCGATTTCAGGATCTCTGGCCCTCTCTTTCCGAAATACCTCTCGCTCTCGAAACTCCACTGATCGTTCGCCCGCACCCAATTCCCAAGCCCGTCTACATACCGCGCTACCTGCGAGTCGATCGGCTCTCCCCACTTCGGCACTTTGTCAAAGTTCTCGTTGAACTTCCGCTCCAGCTCCTTGTGATACTCATCCACCCATCTCATCGCCCCAGCAACATCCGTCTTCAGCTGATTCATGGCAATCCTCACGATATTGTGACTATCGTCTCCTCTCGCTTGTTCCAGGTTGTATGACACGATATCCTGATTCCGTTGTCATCGCCCTGACCATCGAGATGCATGAGAGAGAACCCTTACGTTTCCGAGGCACAGCATATCGATGACCCAAATCGACAAGTCTTTAATCACAGGGTGGTTGATCACCTCGTCCGGGAGGTCCATGCCAAGCTCGAGGAGGGCGAACGATGGCTTTGCGCCGATGGTATCTCGTCGAACCTCCAAGTAACTATCGATGTCTCGAATATACGCGTGGGTCCGGTCTGCGGCTTGCTGGACCACCGACTGCATGTAGGTGTCGAATGTCTCTATGAATCGCTTCTGGGACTGTGGACTGGCTGTTTTGATGGCAAGTTCCCAATATCTATCCGATGTCCAGTTATCAGTGTTGGCCATATAACCCACGGTTTGCAAGAGACACTCACTGGCGAGTGACCTCGCCGCCGATCCATTCACCGTTTGGGCGAGGCTTGTGTGGGTTTCGCAGGGCATCCATGACGATGTCGGCTTGGTTCTGGACCTCGTCGACGCCTGCGACGTCAGAATACTCGTCGATGACGAAGAAGAGGTTCATGAGATCACAACCGGTACGTAGGTGCTCTGGAGGATGTCAGCTCTATCGTCAGCCTTGATCTACTTGAGGCATACCCTTTGACGCGAGCGGGTATGCGAATGACGCTAGAAGGTCTGCATCGTGGAAGGTCAGACCGATAAGTCTCGATGGTGTGGATAGTCACTGACTGAAGTCGCAGCGATCGAAAGCATATTGAGCTTTGGGACTAAATGCGCCGAAGCTTGCTAGCCATGCCGCAGACTCTTTCTTGACTTCAGTATAATGCGGGTTCAGGTGGCGGGGCCATTTCCAGCTGGCAAGGGTGTCAGGAATGTAGATTTTGCGAGACATATCGACAGATGGATGTATGGGGCCAGGTCTGTCGAAACTCCAGTCGAATCGCCGATATATATTGCAAACCGTTTGCTGACCGAGATCCTTGTTTTTTGAACGAGTCAAAAAGATCAGTGTCAGTCCTCGTGATCTTGATGTCTTCCCTCGTTAGACCTGTACGTGAGATGTGCGAGCAACGGATGCCCCTCCCCGGTCGATAAAGGAGGTTGCTTCCTTAGAATCATGGCCCGTTCAGGGACACAAAAGAGGGCTCCATGAGTCTCTTCTTGGCTGACTAGCACTCGAAGGATATCTTAGTCGACGGGCAGTGTACGTCTTACCTCCCAGCTGCCAACCACCGGTTAAGCGCTTATTCATACTCCGTTTGTTTTATGTGTAGAGCGCCGAACTTTGCCGCTGGTGATAAAGTTCAGCGAACCACGGTAGGTGACGGATTCTCTCACCTTCCCGTCATGGCAGCAGGAATAAGATCGGCTCTCGATAGACTCTTGACAGATTGTGTTTCGGCAGAAATCTTCCTGAGGCTCAAGTCTGGAGTGTTGCATTCATTTGTGCATCACACAGGGATCTGAAATTAGTCAACTGCGACTCTTCTTTCGTTAACACCTACCACCGTAAAACTCCATTCTGCATCCGAAGCATCAAAATCTTCGACCTGCAAAGCTAATTGCAAAGGACGTTTGTCCCTTGCGACTAACAAGTTTGATCCACGCGGCCGAGGCTCCACATACAGGCCATCATCGGCCATCCCGTCACTTATCAGAATCCGTGATGCATCATATGATGGCCAGCATTATGGGTATGCGAACGCGGGATCTTCAGGATCAAATCTGCATACTCAGTCCTTCTCGCGCGACCCCACTTGCCATAAGAGCCATGGTGCGTACAACCCCGATAACCACTGATATTTGTCATAGGACATAGTGGTCGAACGCAGGAGCGCCCACCAAGTTTGGTGTACCTTGTTCATGCGAGTCCAGACATGTATTGGACGAAGAAAATTTCACAAGGAAAACAGTCACATTATTGTTCTTTGTCGAGAGAGACCATCAATCATTCACAGATACCGGCTCAGCTCACAGGGTTGATCTCAGCACAATAGCTATCTCCTGCGCACTATGGTTCGTCTCCTCCGGGCTACTTTCCACTGCTCTTCTCATCGGGTGATCTTTGTTATGTCTCCGGAACTTAGCGGTCTACCTCCGATTGGCAACCTTCTCCAGCTGAGTGACCGGCAATGGGCTTCATTCATTGAAAGGGAAAGACATATAGTCAGTCTGTTTTCAAGCTAGCTCCCGTTAAGCATGAAGGCGATATTGTGTATATCGATGCTGTCGGACAACCCCCGGAAAAAGGAGAGAACGTTGTAGCCGATCTTCTTGACCGTCATGCTGCAATCTACTCCGACAGTCCTCACAACGTCGTGGATTCTAGAATCTTCACGGGTAGCGTTCTTGTAGCATTCACCTGTGACGCCTGTTACGGTGATGTATCAGTCGAGTTTGACCATAACTTCCATCCTATCTCAGTGAAGACCCGAATTGCTGGCGCGGCACGCGGAAAGCCGCCCATGAAGACCTACGCACAATCCGATTCTGGCCACTGAGGCCGTCCTTGGTGCTCACCGAGTCTCGATACTGAGATAGGACGTACGGCATCACATCCAGGGTCTTTTAATTTGTGGGTCCACTGCATTTTGATGACGTCACTTCGAACTTCTATCTACACTGGGAATTCTTGTAAGCCGGAAAGAATCACCAGCGAGTTGCAATTTTCTTCTTGCGGCTGTAGGCATCATCTCCTAAGACGTGCAGCAACTGTATTCCACACATGAATATGTAAGAGCACAATTACTCAGCGTGTAGGTGGAATCTTCTTTAATATTACAAGAAACAATCTCACTCGTAACAATTCTCTGGCGTTCCAGGTATCCAGCAGTATCAGAACTTCCATCCTCCCGCCAGATCCATGACTCTAGTAGGGTCATAGACCGCCCGAATACTTCTCAACCTCTTTAAGTTGCTTCCATACATATCCTCGAGCGGGGTGCCATACACCGCGACGTTCGGATACAGCGCCACGTTCGCGACATCCTGGCCCTCCTCGATCGCCTTGACTCGAAGGTACGCTGCGCTCTGCACCATCGCCTGATACATTTTTTCATCCGCGGAGGGGTCGCTCCACGCAACGACGAGGTTGATCGGCATGACAACGTGCTCGCGGTCCGGTGGGAAGGCGGAGTCGGTTCCGTGCGAGTAGTACGAGGGCAGGAAGATCTCGACGATGTGCTGGATAAGCGAGCCGGAAAATGGCGCGACGGCTTTACCCCAGAACTAAGTCAAATATGTATCCGGTCAGGTCGCGGATGAGGATGCCGAGGTCGTGGGAAGTATATCCTATAACGAGAAGGCTCACCAAGGTTTCGTTAGCGATGGTCTTCAGCATCTCAGCCGTGTATTTCTCCATCGGCGCCTCGTTCTGCAACCTAACATTACACCGATATGTTTCAGAATGATTTGAGTTCAGCTTAGACGCGACATACCGCCTGGTATCCACAACGGGCGTCCCCGCTTTCAAAATGGAAAGGAACGGCATGGTGGCGATGCTAGTTTGGGTATTAGGGATGGACAAGAGCTCGTCGAAGATGCCGTCGGGAGGTGTAGGGGCGTCGTAGAATATGATGGTATAGGCGACCAGCTATCCGTGTACGGTCAGTTCAGCATCGCAATGACTTGCATTTCCTTATGGATCACTTACAGCGCCAGCAGAGTACTCGAACAAGACGTTCATGACGGCTTTCGGGTCCGTGTTGTTTGCGGCGTAATTGGCGATTGCGCGATACGCAGATTCGAGTTCTGATTCAGGGACAATCACGACGCCACCCTAGTCAAGAGTCAATTACTATCGCGGATGATCAGTGTGAACAGCGCTGAACGCACCCAGACGTCTGTCTGAGGGTAGGTTTTCAGTGTAAACTTGGTAACGATACCCTATAGAATGCATCAAAATCTAGGATGGGTATGCTACCGTCACAATGAAGCTTACGAAATTATTGAGTCCGCCCTAATAGAGAGAAAGTTGATGAGCGCTCAAGATCGTGATGAATGGGGATACTCGCCCTGAGCCCAAAGAAGAGATCCGTATTGTGGTCGGCTGTCGCGGTTATAAACGTGCCGTTCGTTAGGACGAGATCGTATGCGACTACTGTATCCAGAGTCCAACCATATTGATTTGTCTTCCAAGATAACCCTGGATAACGTGTCAAGATGACAGTCTGATAAGAGGGATAAAATAAAAATACCTCCGCCCAGGATGAATCCTGCCACACCTACACCGGAAGTCCTACCACCGAGAACCGTGACGCCCTGGGGATTAAGGAGCTCGTAAACTGCGTCCCATCGAAGGCCGGCTCCAATCTCTGCCGTTTGGGCCTTGCTATCATAAGAAAGATGGTTAAAACGAGACATGGCTATTTGAACGCCGGTCGTAGAGGAAAAGTCAGGGTTATAGGAGTGTCCTCCGCCTTTGATCTAAAGTTGCGCAACTTTTTCGGTCTCCTAGACTGATAGAGTTCGTAAATAATGCTTACTGCAAATGGTGTCTGTGTCCAACCCAGGATTTGAAGCTAAAAGACTGATTTAGTATAGCGCGAATTCAGAACCGAGATCACTCACGATGATTCCAATATCTTCAACGCTTCCCGGTTCAACAGTGCACGTACTAGGTTGAGTGCTCGATTCAACCCAGTGTCTAACTCCAATATCATACCCGACAGTACCTATAGTAGAAGTTTAGAGATTTTGACAACACCCTGTACGAGAGAAACAAACGGACCAGGGAAGTACACGTCGGACGCAGTTGGTGTGGCCCTCGCGAGAACCTCGCAAGTAGAATTGACGATCCGTAGGTCTTCGTTGACTATGTCAATGATAGGAGCATTGAAGAAAGCTTGCAGCGGATTGTGGATCGCTCCCTTAGAGATAGCAAAGACCAGGCCGCTTAACGCAGCGAAAAACAGAGGACGAGGCACACCCAGAGGCATGGCAGGACTTTGTGCGAAGATTCAGTGGGTCAAAAGTGGACCGGGGAAGCGACAAGGATGCTCTTACTGTTGAATCCGACATGGATTTATCAAGGGTCTTGCTCATTCGTCTGTCACGAGTACATCGTTTCGATCACACGGCCAAGACGGAGCCATTCCCCATTTTTCCTGGCGCTACGTCAAGAATTGATGCAAATGCTGAAATAGAGGAGAGCCCCGAGGGCTATCCGTCGTAGACGGGGCATGAAGAAGACACGTAGAGAAAGATTGTAGCTGAAGAGAGCGACGGAGACCTCTCTCGGATCGGGCACCGATGCGTCACGATCGGATGCGCGTTGTGATCCGGTCCGGGAGGGTGGCCTGCCCCATTCAGGCGCCGATCTATGAGCTCCCCTGGATTATTTTCAATAATCTCTATCCCCTAACACCGACAGTTTTCTTCGCGTCCAGCATGTCAACGAAACATCAAGGTTCTTCCCGAGATGCGACGCAAAAGAGAAACGGAAAGAAACATACCGCTGCAAGTGAACGTTAGACGCGGGTCGCCCGTGCGCTTTCCCTTATCCGCTGATCTACTCGTCATGGCTCACAGCAGCCAGCGGCTCACAGTGATCAGCCTTTGTTCGCATCAAGCACGCGTTCATGTTCCAAACGAACTTGCTACAGATTAGATCACCTTGTTAGCTCCAACCGGTTCGCCGCGATTTGAGGCGCAGCCTCCAACATTGCCGTACCTCATAGATCTCAGAAGCACTAACGATATCCGTAGTCAGCACCACATGGATTATCGAACTTTCTGGCGCTCAACTGGAGCCATGCAAAAATGAAGATCTCCGTTTACTCTAGACTTCGTCAACTTGACTCCTAACGCCGCTACACAACATTGACTCGACCATGCCTGACTGTTGGCTAAGGCTGTGAGTCGATCCCGAATGGGTATACGATGTCCTGGCAACTTTTCTGAGCGCTATGTGCTTTCGTGGGCTGTGGAACAGGTGCCGTTGTGTTTCGTATCTCAAGATAAAAAGAGCGGCGTCCTTTGGTCAACGTAGTCTTCCGTCTAGACTTATTCATCACCCTCATCATGGGACTGATTCTGTGGACCCTCGTCGTCGCCTTCACCATCCTCTGCGTCGTATGGCTAAAACAACTCTTTAACCGACCAAGGCTACCCCTCCCACCGGGTCCCAAGGGTCTCCCTGTCATAGGCAATTTGCTCGACCTTGCTAACGAAAAAGTCTATGTCAAGGCCCGCGACTGGGCTCGAGAGTTCGGTACTGTGCACTCCGTGATCGATGAAAACTGCAGCTAATTGCTACTATTGCAGGCGATGATGTGATCTCGCTGGATGTTCTTGGAAATACCACCATCGTCTTGAACTCATCAGAAGCGATTGCTGATATATTCGTCACGAGGGGTGCCAACTACTCCGATAGACCCGACATGCCTATGCTCATCGACTTGTATGCCATACCTAACTCCCATAATTTGCTACGTCTGACGATCCTCTAGGATGGGTTGGGACTGGACATTTGCTCTTATGCGCTACGGCAACCGGTGGAAGGAGGCGCGTCGTGTATTCCACAGCAACTTCGATGATATGATTTTGGAGCACCAGCACATCCAGACCAACATCTCTCATGAACTTCTCAGAAACCTCCTGCGCGACCCTTCAAAGTACCTTGATCATCTCAAGCAGTAAGTTCAAATAGCATGAATGCCTTTATCACGGTGTCTGATCCACACATAGCTACACGGCTTCCATCATTATGAAGAGAGTGTAAGTCACTCAATGAGGTACACCAAGGGACGATCATTGACACAGGCGATCCTGATTGACAGATACGGTCACGATGTCGTTGACGGCGATGATCACTACGTCCGGCTCAATGAGGAGGCATCCTTGAGCACTTCGATAGCTGCTGCTCCTGGTGCTTTCCTTGTAGATTTGTTTCCCTCGCGTAAGCTTTTCTTCTGCCAATGAATAATAGGATATTCACTGATGATATCCTCCAAGTCAAACACGTGCCTGAGTGGTTCCCCGGAGCCGGTTTCAAGAGAAAGGCCCGCGAGTGGCGAAAGCTTTCTGAGGCGATGATCAACGAGCCGTACGAAATGGTTAAGGAGAAAGTGGTATGTATCATATCACTGTCTTATCACGCCCTCAACTCTATGGCCATGCTAAGCTGGGTACATTTGTAGAATAAAGGCAACGCCGAGCCGTGCTTCGTTACATCCGGTCTGGAGGAACAGCACAACGCAACTAGCGATGACGCGCTTAGCGAAGAACTCATCAAGATCACGGCCGCAGTCGTATATGCCGCCGGACAAGACTCTGTGAGTCTCTTCACAGAGGACCTAATCTAAGCGCGCTAACCGGCTATATCTACAGAACGTAGCCACGCTCACCACCTTCTTACTGGCTATGACGCTCTACCCCGAGGCACAGAAGCGCGCGCAGGCAGAGATTGACGCTGTCATAGGGAGCGAGCGCCTCCCCACATTCGTCGACAAGGATCAATTACCTTACGTCCACGCGGTCATACAGGAGGTCCTTCGTTGGATACCTGTGTTCCCTCTGGGTGAGTCATGTGTTCAAGGTTTCACTGATAAAGGACCAGCGCCTGAAGCTCATCTGGATCGCAGCCGTTCCCCATCGTGCTACAAACGCGGATCAGTATAAGGGCTACCATATTCCTGCAGGCGCAACCATCCTTGGCAACTCATGGTAATGCACCTTCTTCCAAGTTCGAAGCGCCTTCCTAACGAAGCTTAGGGCGATACTGCACAACGAGGAGCAATACCCTGACCCCGAAGCGTTCAAGCCTGAAAGGTACATCGGCCATCCGGAGGTTCCCGACCCGATCGAGATTGGCGCCTTCGGTTACGGGAGACGGTCCGTTTCATCCTGGCCCTTTGATGAATTGCATCTCTTGACTTGGGTTCTTCTTCGCTCTCAGGTCTTGTGCGGGCAAGGACATGGCACTCGACACCGTGTGGATCGCCATCGCTTCTGTACTCAGCGTTTACGAGATTTCCAAAGCTGTTGACGACCACGGAAACCCAATCACGCCTGCGGTCGAATTGGCACCTGGAACTATCAGGTGCGTCGGATCCTATCGAAAGTAACAGCAACCAGAGACTCAACGTGTTTTCGAACAGCCATCCTGCCCCGTTCAAATGCGTGATCAAGCCAAGATCGCAGGCCGCTCTCGCTTTGATCCAGCAGCGGTACGACTGAGGAGTCGAGTCGTTGTCATATCGCGAGCATCCCATCATGTAGTCATTAGCCGTAAGTAGTTTTTTTGTAGGAAGTCAGTAGAATCGACTTGTATATTCTGTAAACTCTGAACGTCAAGGTTTCCTTGACTGCAATCTATCATTTCTCGCGGATAAAATTAATTCGAGAATGTAGCGAACTTAGAAGCTGAGTATGTGTAGCGAGTCTATATCAACCCCCAATCCTCCTTGAGTAAGTCTGCGGCCTGTAGTATGTTTATCAGCACAGGCGCACAGACTGATGAAACTTCAATGTACCTTCTCGGCAATTGCATATACAGTGGGCTGGATAGCAACACCGATGGTAAGAGGAATGATCCCGGCATCGACAACTCGGACATTTGCCAGGCCGTGGACCTTCAATCGGGAATTGACGACACCTATGAGAAAGGAAATTAAATACGTGGTCGGTCTACCAGAGACACTATCATACCTCCTAGATGTTTCGCCGCCATTGCTGTTGTACCTAAGGGATGGTTGGTTGTCTGGTTCGAAATAAAAATGAGCGCCTCGTTCACAAACATCACTCAGAATGAAGCAACGCACTCTGACCACTGTTTTCATATATTTCGTCCACTGCTCATCCGTCTCTACGCTAGCAGGCGGCGTCACCAGCTCATCGACGAGATTAGCGATAGGCTTCGTTCCAACCCATTTTCGAACAAACTGTGTTCCACGAAGGAGAACATCGACATCTATATCGTTGGTGAGACACGAGATACCGCGTGAGCACCATAAAATGGACTATGAACTTCGACATACCCCATGGGAGCTGCAAAAACTTCGGATCAATCACAGGTGAAGCAGACGGATCTGTGCTGTTGATGTGCTATGAAGTGGATACTTTGATAGAAAGAATCCGTCGCACGAAAATCAAGGAAAGCTCACCACAGAGCCACGTCCGAATGGATGCTACGAACAGTGTTCAGCACCAAAAATCATAACAAATCCTAAAAATATCACTCACCAGTTGGATAGCTACTGCAGTCAGATAACCCATATTCTTCTCAGGCGTACTAACCACTCCACCGCTCGGTACAAGGACTAATTCGACCCAACCTGCTTGTCCTCCATCCACCAATTTCTTGAGTACTTGATATTGCGAATGCTGTAATGGGGTCAGATGCATAGACTCCAGTGACGAGTCTAGCTCCTTGCGCATGATTTTATACTGAGTGGGGGTGGTGATCGAGCGAAGGGGGATCGGGCCAAGGTCTGCGGAGGTGTATGAGAATGCGCCTGTGCCAGTCGCATTGCTGAGGACGATAACTTAGGGATCAGTACGTCGAGAAAATTCGAATTATTCACGTACTATCTTCGTTGTTGGTCTGAGGCGTAAGTCCTATTGAAACCGAGCTGGTCTATTTGTCCGTGAATATCCCGGTGTATCGCGAGAAAGATCCTTGCATACCTAGTGTTATAACCCCCTCCTTGACCTTGAAATCTGATAACGTGACCGGGTGGTCGTTCAGATTCTCGCCAATCTGAGGCAGATCAAGCGTGACAGGTATCCCAAGGCCATGGAGCAGGGTCTTGTTCCCAACTCCAGACAACTCCAGGATCTGTGGAGTCTTGAGAGATCCTGCACGTTGTAAGATTAAGGCTAATTGAAATCATTCAAGTAGCGAACACTTACCTGCGGATAATATAACTTCTTTTTTGACCCGAGCTTCGTACGTCTTATTTCCTACAACGTACGTGACTCCTTTGGCTCTTGGTTCTCGTCCGAATTTTGCCTCCTCCCACAATATCTTAGTCACAACCGCCCCCGTCAAAACGACCAAGTTGGCCCGTCTTCGCTCCTTAGCCGCGTAATACGCGCTGGCAGCATAGGTTCTCTTCCCTGTTGTCGGGTCGACAGACCGCGCGACGCCTGACGTCGGGAACCCTGTGCTGTTGCCAGCATCCGGATTGGGGTTTGAGGTGAGACCCAGTTGGGCAGCGGCTTCCAAAAGCGGTCGGTCAAGATCGGTGAGATAGTTGTTATAGCTGATGGCGAGAGGTCCCAAGTGTCCATGCGAAGCGGCCAATGAGTCGATTTCGACAGAGGTTTCGCTCAGCAGCGCGGATGAACCATCTGCGGGTGCGGTCCATTGCTCAACGCGCTCGAAGTACGGAGTGAGGCCGTCGAAAGTCCAATGTGGCCCGTTGCCAAACGCAGTACCCCATGCGTCGTATTCCGCACGAGAGCCGCGCTGCCAAACCATCGAGTTGATCGCAGATGAGCCGCCTAACACTTTGCCTCTTCTCCCATTCGTCAGCAAAGAAATATTACAGAAAACCAGGATTATCCTACCGAGGGTATTGGATAGTCTCGCCGCCTAACCCAGCCTGAGGTACGCTCTCTAGCATCCAGTCGTAGGTAGGGTTGCCGAGAAGTGTTCCTATATCAGCATTTCCAAGTAGGTTTCCTGCGTTTGGGATTTCGATGAGGGAGTCGTGCGCGCGGTCTTGACCAGCCTCTATAACACCTATGCGTAGTGGTCTTGCGAGCGGGTTTGTTGGAACCTCAGAGAGACGAGAGGCTAGGACGAGGCCTGCAGTCCCCCCTCCGACTATGATGACGTCAAATGGTTGCAATGCGAATGATGCAGGAGTGAGCATCGGGGTCGAATATGGTGCTCCGGATGTACTGGTCGTCGACATGGGGGCGGCGGTCACTGCGGATTTAACGAAAAGTGCATATGCGAGGACGCGCATTGTAGAGAGATTTCTCAGCATGGTAGACACGCAGGAATCTCAGACTCAACGTCCAAGATTTCGAGAGATGCTGCAGATGAGCCGCGAAAAATATAGCAGGGAAGGCAGCCATCTTAAATCTACGAGATGATTGCGAACGCTTTCCTGGCTATTTGACACGTCTCAGAGACCGAGATTCGGTTAATGGTCTGCAGGCGAAAAGGAAATGAGACGAATAATGCTGTTCGGGATGACATGGTTGGTATCATTTACTTACAGTCTTATTCGGAGTATAATTCCGTTGCCTCCATTCCATGTCTTGTAGGTTAAATAGTGAAGCACGTCGAAAGGAACCGAGTTGAAGCCAAGGTGAAGATTCCGGAAAGCGAGTAGTTTCCCGCGAAAATCTGAGTTATATGCCGTTGATGCCAGTTGTCGAAGCAGGACGCGGATTATTCGATGATCTGGTACCTTCTGGTACTAATCAGTTCGGCTCGGCTCAGTTCGGCTCGGTCGGTTCAGATCCATCTCACCTGATGAGTCAGCAATACCACTGCGATTGCGACTCCAGGTTCAACGAGTCAGTCACAATGCGTCGGAGGGCTGAATGGAGTTCAATCGCGCGCCCATCAAGCAAACCTTTCTATACGAGCATATCACCGTAAACGCCTCGCTCAATGGACCTATCAATGCCCCGCCGCTACTGGATGTTGACTCACCTTACCGCAATTGGTGGTGTGCATGGCACTTTGCGGACGCCTTCCATTCAATCAACGATCCAGCGTCAACAAAATTGGTGTAACGCACCATTTGTGTAACGCACCCTGGGACGATTTCCCGATGCTCTTAAATATCCACCATGGTACGTCTCGTTGCAAGTAGGCATCCCCTTCATTATCATGGCGACATTCCCCGCGACCCTCGTAGACTCTGCGTCCTTCGTCCTGCAAGGGCTCTCGGATAACAAGTCATTCTCCGTGGCTCTCCTCGTAGCTCTGTCTGTCTTCTGTACGGTTCGGTACATCAGGAGCCCATGGCGGCAGCTACCACCTGGCCCCAAGGGCTATCCTATAATCGGGAATGCGCATCAACTTGCCAGTAAGCAATGGCTTGCCTTCACAGAGTGGGGGAAAGCATATGGTAAAGCTCTCAGTTTGCTTTGGTTGCGCATACTCATTGACATGCTACTCTAGGGGATGTTTTCTCCTTGAGCGCACTGGGCCAGACAATTGTTGTCCTCAATTCTCAGAAGGCAGCCGCAGACCTTCTTGACCGCCGCGCAGGAATTTATTCGGACAGACCTCGCAACATCGTAGCAGGCGACATCCTTACGGGGGGCCTCTTTGTCGTCTTCCAGAGCCACAATGATGTGTAAGCCCACATCTCCTGCACATCACCAGAACAACTGCCAATGCTCTAGACCAGCTGGCGTCGCATGCGCAAAGCCGCACATGAAGGCCTGCACAAAGGCTTGGCCCACAATTTCCATGATAACCAGGCCACTGAGGCCTTGATTCTCACGCATGGCGTCCTCTCAGAGCCCGCCCGCTGGGACAGCCACCTGCGCAGGGCGGCCGCTTCCATGATCATGTCTGTCCTCTACGACACGCCGACCATCAAGTCAGAAGATGACCCTTATGTGACTCGCATCAACGATATGGTTGCACGCCTCACTCGCGCCGCCTACCCTGGAGCTCACTTTGTCGAATTCCTGCCGTGGATGATGTACATTCCAAACAGGTACGACAGAACCAGTCCATTTACAAGCCTTAATTCATAGCATCTAACGCGGTATCTTGTAGGTTCGCCAAGTGGAAGCGTGAAGCCGAAGAGTGGTTTGCGCGGGACTCGGTGCTGTTCGAGACCCTCTTCGAATCCGTCCACGCCCGTGTGGTTCGTAAAACTCCTTCTGCACGTTACTCAGCCGGGCCTGACCTCTGTGTTTTATGAAGAAAAAAGGCGATGACCGGCCGAGTCTCTCCGCAACCCTGATTAAAGAGCAAGAAAGGCACAATCTCAGCATTCGCGAGAACGCCTGGCTAGCTGCGACGATGTAGTATGCCCCTTTCCCTCCGTCCGATTCTTCGGGACAATGTAATCACAGATCAAATTTCTAGCGCCGCCGGCGCTGAAACCACCGCGGGCGTCATGGGCTGGTGGATGCTCGCCATGATAGCTTACCCTGAGACTCAGAAACGCGCCCAGGCAGAGCTAGACGCCGTCGTCGGACGAGACCGCCTGCCCTCCTTCGCGGACTTCGAGCATCTCCCGTACATCCGTGCCATGGTCAAAGAGGCCCTGCGCTGGCGTCCCATTGACCCCGTCGGCCTTCCCCACCGTTCTACGCAAGATGACTGGTACGAAGGTCATTTCATTCCCGCAGGCACGATCGTCATCGCCAATGTCTGGCACCTCAATCGCGACCCGGAGATTTACGGCGCCGACGCAGCCCATTTTAACCCCGCTCGACACTTGGACAAAGAGGGCAACGTTGCACCTGGTCCTCCCGATACAAAGGAAGAGAGCCATGTCACTTACGGGTTTGGTAGGAGGCTGTGTGTCGGCCGGCATGTGGCGAACAATTCGCTGTTCATTGACATGGCGATTATGCTTTGGGCATTGAACATAGAGAGAACAGTGGACGAGACAGGGAAGCCCACTCCATTAGACATAGATGGCTGTGTTGAGGATGGTCTCGTTGTGTGCGTATATTCCACTTGCCATTTCGAATAGCCGTCTGATATCGACCCCTCACCCAGTCGTCCCATGCCATTCAAGTGCAAGATCACGCCCCGGTTCCCAGAAGCCATTGCTGTCTTGGAACAGGAGAAAGAGCTGCTCGGTCAATGATTATAACAGATACTACGCTTATGGCCCGGTTCTGTTGTCTAGATTACGAGTTTCTTGTTGTATGACTAGACGTTGCATGATATGTAGAATACTTTAGTTCAAAAGTCATCTTGAGCGCCAAACATCGCTTTCGCCTATAACTCGAACTCACGCGTGAACCGGTGTTCAAGCTGCGAGCTTTGAGCTTGCCTTAGAACTAGGAAGTGTCCCTGCAGTGTCCCTGCACAGTGCACCGGCGCAGTACCGGCGCCCGATTTACCGTGGAAGGCTTTGTGCAAAGCTGCACAAGGGGTTGCGACCAAACACTTCCAGACCCTAGGCTGCGAGGCTGTCGGACCGTGGGCATATGAAAATATGTGGGCTTCGACGAGTATTCCAGCAGCGCGGCGTCTGGACTCTGGAGCAATCGGAATCCATGCGGTTGACAAGATAAGCTTACATAATCGCTATCCCAACCTTGCCGCGACATCCACCCGCACGCTCCTTGTCCTCCCCATAGACGTCAACTCTCTTGTACGTATGCTTCGGGCTGCGTCAGTATCCGTTCTTTCACCTCAAATGCCCCGCTTCATGTCATATCATCGATGTCATCGTTGCATCGCTGGAATCAGACGAGTTTTCTCCATGCGTGTGGCTGGTAATGGGGCTCGATTCACTGCGCTGGAAGAATTATAGCACAAGAGAGACTCTGGGTATGGGCATCTTAATACCTTTGCAAGGGGTGGATGCTCTCAGTTTACAATTCGAGCTCAGAAACCAGCCGCTCGACTAACCTTTCGTATCCATCATTATTGTGGTATGCGCTGATGCAAACAAAGTGCGCTCAGCACCCTTGAATCTTGATGCATTATCGTGGCCATGTCGATATTGTGGTCGCCTATCATAATTTCTGGAACGATCCATGGGGTTGAATACATGTATGCTGCACCGCTTCTTGATCTTTACTGAAATTACTTCCATATCACAGGCCCTCAGGGAATCGCAAAGCCAAGTACAAGACATTCTCTTTTCTATATGATGGCGAAGCGCTGGAGCGTCATCATGGAGACCTTTCGGCGTCCGACCGCAGGCATCGCGCTCAATTCACGTCACACGAATATCCCCTCCAAAGACCGGAGTGAGCCATTCATAGGAACTACTGCACGCCCCGGATTCCATTTCGTATTCGCAATCTTCACGCTCCGTTAGATGTAGTGTCTTCTCACAGATGGCCCTCCATTGATTGGACCCTCTCAGTACTTATGAGTGTCTAATTGGGCGATAGACATCCCGATGAGCGCAGGTACGTCAGCGAGGCTGTCTTCAGGATTCGGATGTTCAAAATGGGTTTATCTTGCAGCGCATGATCAGCTCACTCTCTGGGTTTACCACTCAAATATAATACCGTATTGGTCAACATTGTACTGCCAGTTCAAGAATGGATGACGGGCGTCACTAGTCATCTCCAAGGCGTTGTCTTCTGGCTAAGTAATTATCATTTTGCTCCACTTGATCAAGCGTCAATATAGGGTGGATTGCCCGTGTCGACCTTGCAGCCGCAAAGGCTTCTTGGACTCTCTACAGAATCTATCGGATTGGAGCCAATTGTCACGAGTTGTATCAAGGACAAGCAAAACAAAACCTTGCTACATCTACGTCTCTTTCAAGTATTACGACTCGCTTTCGCTTCCTACGCTCCGTTTGTCACACCATTGTCGTAATCCCTGTTAACGCCCTTTGCCCCTTTGGCTAATGGGATTTCAGTCAGCCGTAACTTGATTGCTCCAATATCTTGCGAGCGCAGCAACGGGCTAACGCAAAATCCCAAATATACACCTGCTATTCCGCTCGAATGGGCTCCGACTAACATCTTTCTTTTTAACGATTGCATTCTGGCATCGCGCATCACAGACCATCAGATCGCTATAATCGATCATATTGTGTCATGGCCTGCAGGCGCCGCACCACAACAACCCTGCCCGTGGACGTCGGTCGTCTTTGCAACCTAGCAGCGTGAAGGCATGCTTGGGCCCCGCCCCTGTCATTTCGCTATATATCTTTCGCTGTAAGTTCACTCCGCATGAACAAAAGAACTTAAGGACGATGGCTTTTTTCACGGATCGCAGGGCGCTAAACTACCTCCATATTTTGATTTAAGGTGTCTGTCGGCGATCCAGCGACGGGAATGGAGTTCCGTCCGCCATGTTGCGCTTTTCTAATGTATCGTAATAACAGGTTAGGAAGCATCTGTTGGCTAATGCTCAGACATTCCCAACGTCTTCCGAATCTCGAGATTCATTCACATCTGCCTAGCTATAGGCGAACACGCATAGCGAGTCAATTGATAGTGGATTACATCGTCGCCAGGACGCAAAGTGCATGAAATGGACACTCAAAAATAAGTACTCACTTGCTGTCATCACTTTCAGGCGCCAGGTACAGTCCCATTTTATGGCTCATGGAACGGTGTTTCGTTCGTTGTGACTGATTGATTGGCGTCCATTTGGATATCTCGAAAGAGCCCCAATTGGCTGAAAGATCGTTTGGAGCTCTCGGACAAACACAATTTAGGTTTCCTTTTACTCCTTTACCTTCTAACCCGAATTTACCTAGTCACCTGCAGAACTTGCCTACCCTGATTATGGCCAGGGCCTGGACTGGTGGGAGTCAGTCAGACTGATTCAAGGTTCGTTCATCAGCTTCTGTTCCACTTTGCCTTTGTGTTTTGATCTTTGTGTCCTCAGCATGTATATAGTCGTCTCATGCGTCTTTCGATGCTCTTCGTCTTCATCCCTCCTTTTGATCCCAGGGTTCTCTCTTAACAAATGGACATTGTCAACAATAGAAGTCTTGACGTCAGTGGGCGATCCGAAGACACAAAGGAGTCAATGCGCCTTCGCTTTGAAAGGACATTCGTTACAATACGTACTGAGCTTCTCGCTCATTTCACTGAACATGGCATGCCGCCAGATGCCGTGAACTGGTATCGCCGCGTGAGTCTGCTCCCCTATATTGCGCAGTCTATGTATTTATCTTTTCCCCTCAAGGCTCTGGACTACAATGTCCCTGGCGGGAAGCTGAACCGAGGAAATAGCGTTGTTGACACAGTCAAAATTCTGAAGGGTCGCTTGTTGATAGATGATGAATACCTGAAGGCTGCCGTTCTCGGCTGGTCCATTGAGTTTGTTCGTTTTCGACCCTTCACTTTGTTGCTGCACTCCCTAATCATCATATAATCACGAAGCTCCAAGCCGTCTTCCTTGTCTCCGATGACTTTATGGATGGTTCTATCAGTCGACGGGGCCAGCTGTGCTGGTATCGTCGAGATGACGTCGGGACTATTGCGATCAATGATGCACTGCTTTTGGAGGGTGCTATCTATCGTATGCTTCGCGCCCACTTCAGGGGTACGACATATTACACCGAGCTTTTGGATCTCATACATGAGGTATGAGGTTGTTCAGGCCAACGAGGAAATAACATTTAAGGTATTTATTCTGCATCATGAAGGTGATCTACATGACAGAAATGGGTCAACTTGTGGACCTCATTACTGCCCCACAAAACAAGGTTAATCTAAGCAAGTTCTCACTCGACCGGCACGTTTCGTTATTTTTGTTCCCAAATTCAATCACAAACTTGACGAACCTTTCACAGACATCGCCTCATCGTGACGTACAAGACAGCATTCTACTCATTCTACCTCCCCATTTCGATGGCCATGCTTATGTGCGGAATTAGCTCGGACCCCTCGAACCCCTCGGATCCTTACAAGCTCGCCTTGAGAATCCTCCTCCCTCTTGGAGAATATTTCCAAGTCCAGGACGATTACCTCGATTTTGCTGGTACGCCCGAACAGATTGGAAAAATTGGCACGGACATCGTCGACAACAAGTGCTCCTGGTGCATCAACATCGCTCTCGCATCCGCCACTCCAGCCCAGCGCACCGTTCTTAACGCCAATTATGGTAGGAAGGATCCTGAATGCGAGACACGCGTAAAGGATGTCTTCGAGGAGGTTGGCATCCGCGCTCGCTACAAGGAGTATGAGAAGGACGCGCATGACAGAATCAATGCTCTCATCGATGAACTGCCTGGAATTCGGAGCAATTCTGGAGAAGCCACTGTCAGACGCGAGGTATTCAGGACCTTCTTGGAGAAGGTCTACAAGAGGCAAAAATAAAAGCTGTTCATCAATTCAATGTCCTTTACTCCGAATCGAGTTGTTGGCTGGCGAAATAGACCTATGACCGACTGTTCATCGTGATCTAGTTCGACTGCATGGAGCAACAGGGCAACTCTGTTCGTTGAAACCTCGATGATTCCAAAGATCAACTATTGATGGAATGGAATGATGCTAATTACGAGAATGAGCGAAGATGAGGGGCGCCTCCGAATGGGCGTCGACGGTAGCATCAACGCCAGTCTCAAATCGGGTGTAAATGAATGAGTTTAACCAGTTGTTTGGAACAGTATCGTTTACAAGTGCACGCGTACTGATACAATCTTGATCAGCTGAGTCTGTAATTATGCCCGAGGGGCTAGAACACAGGGCATTTTACCTGAGGCCTGAACCATTCATCGGTATTTCGACCACATTCAGTACCTCCACACCGCTGAGAAATACCGGCATGATTGTGTCAATTCCAGCCCCACGGGAACACTGCAACAGTCCTCACAGTCGTTTAGGGCCTGTAATAGATTTTGAGGCACATTGAAGGCCCCCTTCTACGCGGCAATCACGGGGTTTGAACGGTCGAGTGGTAAAGGAGGACAATCGCCAGGTGCCAGCGTCGTTTCACCGAGGACGATGATATCGAAGCGCCGGCTGATAGCAGGGGCGATCGAGGATGCCGTCGCGGTTCAACCCAAGGGCAGACATACTGCCATTCGGGGGAGATCATATTGACCCTGGATGCAAATTGAAGGGCATCAGGTAGGAACAAGAAACAAGGGGTTTCGACTGCAATAGGTGCCAAGTCGGCGACTAATTCAGATGGGAGAGCCTATGTTCGAGAAACGATGGTGAACCTACAAAGGAGGCACGAATGCAACCGCAGGAACCGAATCCTAGCATGGGGAGAATGTGCCCGGTATGAAACTAAGCCTAGACCGGCGAATCATGTAAGTCCTCCATGAATTAGGTCCTCCCCATATGGTGGGCCAGCGTCAGCGGCAGTGCTTAAAAGAACTGACCGCTCAAACCCGCTCTTGGAACGATAGACTTCTCTAGACCCCACCAACACCTAATGGCCCAGAAGATTTACATACCAGACACTCTCGCTAACTGGAAGTGGCCCCGCCACCTGAATCCGAATTATCCTGAAGTCAAGAAAGAGTCTGCGGCATGGCTAGCAAGCTTCGGCGCATTCAGTCCCAAAGCTCAATATGCTTTCGATCGCTGTGATTTCAGTCAGTAGCTATCTACACCATCGAGACTTATCGGTCTGACCTTCCACGACGTAGACCTTCTAGCGTCATTTGCATACCCGCTCGCAACAAAGGGTATGCCTCAAGTATGTCAAGGCTGACGATAGAGCTGACATCCTCCAGAGCACCTACGTACCGGTTGTGATCTCATGAACCTCTTCTTCGTCATCGACGAGTATTCTGACGTCGCAGGCGTCGACGAGGTCCAGAACCAAGCCGACATCGTCATGGATGCCCTGCGAAACCCACACAAGCCTCGCCCAAACGGTGAATGGATCGGCGGCGAGGTCACTCGCCAGTGAGTGTCTCTTGCAAACCGTGGGTTATATGGCCAACACTGATAACTGGACATCGGATAGATATTGGGAACTTGCCATCAAAACAGCCAGTCCACAGTCCCAGAAGCGATTCATAGAGACATTCGACACCTACATGCAGTCGGTGGTCCAGCAAGCCGCAGACCGGACCCACGCGTATATTCGAGACATCGATAGTTACTTGGAGGTTCGACGAGATACCATCGGCGCAAAGCCATCGTTCGCCCTCCTCGAGCTTGGCATGGACCTCCCGGACGAGGTGATCAACCACCCTGTGATTAAAGACTTGTCGATTTGGGTCATCGATATGCTGTGCCTTGGAAACGTAAGGGTTCTCTTAGATGCTTCTCGGTGGTCAGGGCGATGACAACAGAATCAGGATATCGTGTCATACAACCTGGAACAAGCGAGAGGAGACGATAGTCACAATATCGTGAGGATTGCCATGAATCAGCTGAAGACGGATGTTGCGGGAGCAATGAGATGGGTGGATGAGTACCACAAGGAGCTGGAGCGGAAGTTCAACGAGAACTTTGACAAAGTGCCGAAGTGGGGAGAGCCGATCGACTCGCAGGTAGCGCGGTATGTAGACGGGCTTGGGAATTGGGTGCGGGCGAACGATCAGTGGAGTTTCGAGAGCGAGAGGTATTTCGGAAAGAGAGGGCCAGAGATCCTGAAGTTGCGGTGGGTGACATTGATGCCCCAGGAGCGCACTGAAGACTTGGGTCCACAAATCGTTGATAGTTCTGTTCTGTGATATTGCAGTCTATTGCAGTACATCACGTTGGAAGCACGTCCTATGATTGAAGGAAATACAGCACCTTCTAACTTTCCAAAGGGTTTTCAGAGATTGTAAGCTGCAAACGTGGGAGATCGGTGCTCTCCCGTTGTCTCCCGTGCGAACGTCTTGCCTCTGTCGGCGTCCACGCTCCGGCTCTGTCGTCGCTGACGCAAACGTTGTCGCCGCCGTCGGGCCATAGACTGACCACCTAGCATCATCGTCCCAGTAAACGACTGTGAGCCTCTTTTGATCACACATGACGTCGAACCTAATAATCAACTTATAGCTTCTATGTAATGTCCTGTAGTCAACCTTTTGCTATGAAGACAGTTCATCATCGGCGAAGGAGTGCCAGTGGGCCGTCCGCCTGAGGCTGTGCCCTTGGTTTGGCACTCCGCTGTGGGCAGTTGTGGCGCTTCTGCCAGTAAATTTCGACCCTGTTGACCACAAAACTTCACTGACCGCGCTTTAACAGTGAGCTAATTCTGAAGCGGAACACTTTCCATGACATACCGGAGCTTGGAACAGTGGACCATGTCGATGTCAAGAATTGATCTAGGCTGGACTGTTGCCTCTGTGGTATCTGGTGTCCGGATTGTCGCATGTTCGTCCATTTCAAATTGTACCATCCCCCGCACCAGGCCAGATGAGCCAAATCCTTCTGAGGTTTTCCAAGCTCCGTATTCGTTCTCTTGAATCTCATAATTGTCTTTGCAATGATGGCCAGGCAGACAGGCAGAGTACCTATCAAGGGCTCATCGCACATGTCACACCGAAGCTCTCCTATGGCGATATTCGCTCTGTCGCAGCCTGTTGCATGCTCGCTGGGATCGTAGCAGTATCGAGCAAAAATAACTCCATTTTCAACTCCTCACTCCTCTAGCGAAAGTCCCTCTGCCTACTTCGGTGGCGAGGTTACGCAATCGCTGATTGCACTTGGAAATGGACAAGCGCACGGACCAGCATACCAGGCCCCTGTGGCTCTCCATATCCCTAGGCTCAATTCTCATAAAATCTGGCATTGTTATCGTATCTCCCGTTTTTATTCTAGCCGACGATGATCACCCCAAACACCAGCGACGTTGAGGCGCTCAAACTACCAATCCCGAGGACTGTCACCATCGATGCTCCGAGCGCAGGGGGTAGCGGTGTTCCCTTGGGCCAGCGTCCTGTTCGCACCCTTTCTCGTCATGAGATCGTGGATCCACACACTCGTCTTCCCGTCGAATTTCGAACTCTCAGCTTGCAAGTCGAACATCGGAGCAGCTTCGGTGACGATTCCGCAGGCCGCTCCAGACAAGACGCTATCAAAGGCAAGTTCTTTCTTTTAATATCGCTCCTTCTGGATCTGACACTACTCAGACATCATATCGCTCGACTGGCATTCTATCTCCCTCCAGGAGGCTTTTCAGAGGCTTTCAGTCTCTCCAAAGACAGGCTTAGATTCTGCGCAGGTCCAGCGCCGCATAGTCGCGAACGGTAGGAACATCATATCTCCTCCCAAGAGCAATACGTTGCGGAAGGTTCTTGGCTGGGTTTTCGGTGGGTTTGGAAGTCTTCTTCTCACCGCTAGTGTCATCTGCTTCATAGCATGGTACGCAGTCCTTGATGTGTTCCAATATGTTTCTGAAAACGTACCTTCAGGAAGCCACTGGGAGGCGATCACCCTCAGGCATCCAACCTCGCCCTGGCCATTGTTCTTCTCGTCGTTGTCGTCGTTCAAACGCTCTTCAATGCCTGGCAAGATTTTTCTACCTCCCGTGTCATGGCATCTATCCAGGACATGCTTCCTGTCGACGTCTTGGTCTTACGCGATGGCGTGCAGACCGTCGTGCCCGCTGCCGATCTTGTCCCGGGGGATCTAGCCTTCGTCGTCATGGGAAAGAAGGTGCCTGCAGATTTACGGCTGATCGAGGTTAGCGGGGATCTGAGGTTTGATCGAAGCGTGCTCACAGGAGAAGTAAGCGCCGCTGTTGAGCAAGCTCAGAAATGTGAGGCTCATCCATCCCTCAGAGCGAGCCAATATCAGGACGTTTAGAGGCAACTAATGATAACATTATGGAGGTATACACGTTTCTCCATCTCGATGATACTCTCGATAACATGATTCTCACTGTTCGTCAGACCAAAAACATCGCACTCCAAGGAACACTTTGCGTCAACGGCTCTGGCATCGGGCTTGTTGTTCAGACTGGCGATCGCACTGTCTTGTTGGTCAAATTGGAATTTTTCAAACGATGATTACAACCACTCATGTGTCTTGATAGCGGGCAAATCGCCAAGATGTCGTCCGCTTCCCCCACGCAAATGACGACACTGCAGCGCGAGATCCTGCGCTTCATTGTCATCATCGCTAGTGCTGCCACTCTAGTTGCCATCATAATTGTCGTCCTGTGGGCTGCATGGTACAATTATCGCCATCTTAGAAGCGTCAACCTTATTCACCAATTATTTCCAGGCTAAGGCGGAAATTTCCTGCCTTTCTCAACGTCCCAGGCATCCTCATCGATGTGGTATCAGTCATGGGTGAGTCATCATTTCGTATTTACTCCGAGTTTGATGTCGCTTACTCTCATCTCTAGTGGCATTTATACCTGAAGGATTGTAAGTCGTTCTGATCAATACAATAAATAATTATTGAACTGTACGATCTTCAGGCCTATCGCTGTGACGATCTCACTCGCTAAAGTTGCCCATACACTCAGCAAACATAAAGTGCTCTGCAAGTATGTTGAGTGTATCTTCGGAGTGGAAGCGATTTTCATGACTTCGCAGATCGTTGTCTATCGTTGAAACTCTGGGATGCGTTAATGTTCTGTGCTCTGTATGTTCTCTATCAGGTTTCCACGAAAGTAGCTAACAGGGTTTCCAGGATAAGACCGGAACTTTGACTCAGAACAAGATGCACGTTCAAGATGCGGCTGTATTTGACGCAATCTTCACTACTTCGTCGTTGATGGTTGATATTGGGAAATCAAGCCCAGAAATAGCCGAAAATCTTCGCCAGTTGCCTACCGTGGCGGCGATCTGCAACGCGGCAAATTTCGAGAAAGCAAGTGCATTGGGTGAAAGGAGCGTCATTGGCGATGCCACTGGTACGTTAGCTCACTAGTAGCCATCTGCGTCACAAAGATTTCAATGGTCTTTACCTGTAGATTCCGCTATTCTGCGTTTCGCCGACTCGTTCATACCTGTGGATATCATTCGAGGTCAATGGCGACATATTTTCAAGATCAATTTCAACTCTAAGGCAGGCTCATCACTGTCGATGTCGATCGCGATGGAGATGCCTGACGTATTCTCCAGAATAAATACATGTTGACTCTTTCCAGACTTAATAATACGACCCAAGAAGCAAACAAAGGCAACGCGGGATTCGTCGCACCACTGACGTCTTGGGACGCTTTCGACTCCGAGGACTATCTCCTAGCCGTGAAAGGCGCACCTGATGTCTTGCTCTCGCGCTGCACGTCTGTGATTTGTCCCACTGGTGGCGAACCTCTTCCGCTGTCTGCAACTGTGCGAGAGCGCATTATCTCCGTTCAGGAGCATTGGGCTTCTCAGGGACGCCGAGTCCTTGTTATCGCTCGCCGCGTCGTTCCCCACCATTGCATCCCTAAGGAGGTCGATCGTTTCTCGGATGCATTTGCACAGCTCGTCGACGACTATAATTCGGAACTGACGATCGTTGGGCTGGTCGGTTTGATCGACCCCCTGAAGGCCGATATCCCAGAAACTGTCAGGTATACAAATCGCATGATTCAACGTTCATTTCAGTAGCTGAGTATGCACTTGCTCTAGAATATGTCGTGGCGCTGGTATTCGATTTTTCGTTGTCACTGGTGAGCTTCCATACAATTACACCCATTTGCATTTGGCTCAATCATTACAAGGTGATCATCCTGCCACATCTGTGGCCATTGCTGCAGAAGCTGGAATCATCAGTAATCCAAAAGCTATTCACCATTTTTCCGACCTTGCTTCGCCCCCAAATACGGTCGACTCTTTGGCCGCGCAGCGTAGCATTGTGATCACTGGCTCAGAGCTCGACGTTGTCACGCCCACCCAAATGGATCGACTGTGCAGTTACACGGAGATCGTGTTTGCGCGCACGACACCTGAGCAAAAGCTCCGTATTGTGCAGGCTCTGCGAGCGCGCGGGGGCATTGTTGCCATGACAGGCGATGGTGTGAACGACGCACCCTCTCTGCGTGCTGCCGATTGCGGGATTGCGATGGGGAGCGGGTCTGATGTCGCTCGCGAAGCAGCGGATATGATATTGATGGAGGATTTCTCAGCCATCGTTGTGGCATTGGAGTATGGTCAGTAAACTCGAGGTGTCGGTCCAACAACTCATATTGATCGTTATGACAGGACGGCTTGTATATGACAATCTCAAAAAGACGATCATGTATCTTTTGCCCGCTGGAAGGTATGTCTACCATTTTGGAAGGAGCGATCAAGAGTCCTGAGCTGAACCCTCCAGCTTTTCCGAGCTGATGCCAATCCTCCTCAATGTGTTGATCGGTGTGCCACAAATGCTGAGCAACATTCAGTGAGTACTTGTTTATGTTCTCCCTCGGGAAATATCTGACACTACTTTCTCTCTGTTAAGAATGATCCTTATCTGCGTCGCAGTGAGTTTCAACTTCTACAGTAACTGCTCTCCTTCTTGTTGAACAACCTTGAAAATGGGTAGACGGATGTCCTTCCCGCCTTGAGCATGTGCTTTGAACCACCTGAAAGCGGGTTGCTGTCTCGAGCGCCACGCAACGTTCATGCAGACCGCCTCGCCGACTGGCGACTTCTACTCCACGCTTATGGTTTCCTCGGCGTCACAGAATCTTTGTGTGCAATGTCCATGTCAGTGTATAAAGTTCGGCAATGTTGTGTAATTGCCTGACATTGTCCCCGCCCAGGTCATTCTGGTACCTCCAGCGACATGGCGTGCCCTTTTCTTCACTTGCCCTCGGCTTTGGCAATTGGCCCGGGCTGACGGACGATCTTCTGTTCCGTGCGCAGAGTATCTATTTCTTCACACTCGTTGTTATGCAGTGGGGGTACGTGGCTCACGACATTTTCTTCGTTTCGTCACTCGACATACTCAATATTGACTACAGTAATTTACTTGCCACTCGCAACCGCAAGTCAAGCATCATAACTCAACCCCCAACCCCCCGCGTCAACCCTGCAGTTCTTCCCTCTGCTATTCTAGCACTTGTCATCGGAATTTTCTTTTCCTACATCCCGGTGTTGTGCGTGCATTGTTTATCACAATTGGGTTCAATTACTGACATTTAATGTTGTCAGCCAAAAGGTGTTCCAAACGCGCGGTATTCCAGCCGAATATTTCTTTCTGCCAATGGCATTCGCGTTTGGGTTGCTGATGTGCGTCGTTCTCTCGCTTCGCTCTTTGGAGAAGCTGATGTTGGAATTTCCTGTGCGCCATATAGACTAGACGAAACGCGCAAGATCACCGTGCGCTGCTGGCCACACGGCTTTTCCTCAAAAGTTGCATGGTAGACGCCTGATGCTTGCTGTGAACCATAAGTTCGGAATAACGAGATCATGACGATGATGAAGCAATCTGCAATCAACCTTATATTACCATGCAAATGTAGCCTAGACATAGTAGTTGTGTCCTTGAAACATTCGAGATACAGCGCCCAAACAATCTGAAGGATGTAATCCCCAATCTGTTGAAGATTACAACCGTCGAGCACCAAACCTCATGCACTCATGGGAACCTGTCGGTGAAACACGGGAAGAGAGTGACACGGGGGTGACAGAAATGTGACAGGCGTTACGACAGGGATGATGGTCACGCAAAAGCGCTCTTGGACGCGAGGTAACGAGGATGTCGATCTTCAACCTGGAACCATTGGTCCCAAAAACAGGGACGAATCAATGAAGTTAGAGGCTAGCTCCAGAAAAAATGACAACAGTGAGATTCGAACTCACGCCCCGAAAGACCAGATAGAAAAGGGCCTGATTCTGGCGCCTTAGACCGCTCGGCCATGTTGCCATGAATATGCCGACAGTGTTATTATACTGGACACGTTTGAAGTTTCAGTCAGATATGCAAATTTGCCAGAGAAAAATACAGAGTTCAATTTCTTTAGTCGAACCAAAACCACATATATATACATATAGAATCCATCAACAATGTCTCAAGCACGTCATAAAATAATTTTCAGCGTCGAGGCGTCTTCACCATCCGTGCGCCACAGTCGTCTCCTGGGGTGTGTCTGCGAAAACAAGATCAATAAACAATCTGAAGAGTAAAAAGATAGCAGTGAATACTTACTGTTCTCACACTTACCGCAGAACCCGCATGATGCGCTGCAAGTAAGGTAAGCTTTCACTTCCCAACCATCCCAGTTTGAAACGGTATGATGCCAATCGTTGTCCGAGCTGGGACTCTCCTCTGACGTTCTGGGACTCTCCTCTGCCGCCCCGTAGTTCTCCTCTGTTGCCCTGTCCTCGTATTCGTCATCATACCTGTCCCAATCCTCTTCCATTTCCTCGTCCCAGTCGCGTTCCCAATCGTCGTCGAGGGGGTCCTGAATCGGCTCGTCGTCTGGCCACACCTTTTCGTCGACTGATCCGCTATGGAATGACTTGGTAACGTCGGATGCAGCTCTGCGGAGCTTCTCGGCCACCTTCAGTCCCAGGCAATACTCAAGGAGCGGAAAATTATCTTCTATCCACTGCACCGGGGGAAGGCTTCGGGTGACATATACCCCTCTCGTTTCGTCTGTGGCGATGAGAAGGAGCATCCCGGGCGCAAAGGACTGTATCAAGTAGAAAATGTCCACTAGAGGCGGTCGCGCGGAGATGCTGACTTCGGGACATGTGGAGGACTTCTCCATCTCGGGATAGGAGATTGGGAACATCTCATCGTCTTGAAATTGCCAAACCCACGAATGTGACTGGTACGTGTCGAAAAATGCTGAAAAGGCCGTGGGAAGCCACAGCGTACGATCGCCACGCGCGAGCGAGAAGAGCTCAGCCTGGACGAACAAACCTGGTTATCGAACCATGCCAATCTTCGGATGAGGACACAAGCACTCACAGTTGAGACATTGCTCTTAGGAGACCATCCGTGCGATTTCACCAATACCTCCACCTTTTCCGAGATAAATTCCCCAGCGCGTGCGTACGCCAGCTCTAACTGCTTAAAAGTGAGCGCATCTAAGCCGGTGTAATCCTCCCACCACGGGCAGTTGTTGCTTTCGAACTTGACATACGCATATCGGGAGGGAGACTGGGTGTCGGACATAGTATGCAGTGAGACAATAATTTGGGGGGTAGAAGTGCGTAGAAGCGGGAAAGGCAAAAGTGCGTAGAGTGGTGGCTTTATGAAGGGAGAAAGCGGATGGAGGGAGTGTGATTGTGAGGTGGCAGAAAATGGCAATTATGGCGGCGGTACTCACAGTGGCGGAAGTGTGGCCTACGGCGAGACACGTCCAAGAGCCGCGTCTTGACACACATTGTCCTTGCACGCCTCTTTTTGAACACTCGTCGCAGGGGCGGAGACCCTGTGGCATCCGCCGAGACTTTCTTTGGATTGTATACTCCGGACAGTTGGAAATTCACAGTTCCTCAACTTGGGAGGAGTGCTTTGCTTGTCCGCTGCGCATCGCGGCTGTCGGAATACTTATCTAGTCCGATCTTGGGTAGAAGAGCGGATCCATTATATGGGCTGCGCTGCTTGCACAGCATGCTTGGGTATCAGCTGCTAGTCGATGTCCTGAACGGGAACACCTCGAGATCTGCCGCACCACTGAGCATGGCCATGTCGTCGGAGACACCTGGATATAGAACCCCAAGCTGATTCTGAGAGGGCTGCGCACAAATACCCTTTTACGTGTCGCGAATCGAGGTCCCCCTGTCCTCGCAGACGATTCGGATCGATCAGGTTTTTACCTGTCTGATAACGAAGGAACACGAAGGACGAATGTTCCGACGGTTCTCGAAATTCCTCAAAATCGAAAGGCAGACAACCCAAATCGCCATGAGTAGAGGCACGATGTGATATATGAGACCAAGTTTACATGATATTACGCAGGAAAATAGCCATAGGCATGCTGCTTGTGATTTTGCCTGGATTCAAGAATTCTAGAGGACATGATTAAGGGGAGGCGTGGAAGTTGCCAGCCAGAGAAGAGTCAGAAGACATTGTAGGAGTCACACATCTGATCATAGGTGATCGATAGCTGGGCCAAGTCGCGCCTGCCAGTTGAGTCGGTAACCGGCGGGGAAGGCTTTCCTGGAGAAGCCACCTGGTGTCTAAAGAAGGCTCCTGTTAGTGATAAGAGGATGCAATGAGAATGACTCTCAAGGGCTTCGAGAGCGATGTGGTACGAGGCGTGGAGAGGTGCTGGGGCGGTGGTAGGGCTAAGGGCGGGAGGCAACCTGAGGCAACACGCGACGGTCGCGGCGAAGCGTTCTTTTCAAACTCAGTGAATTCCCCTTCCTTTGGTCTTCCCAGTCGTCCTGGTTGCCGTGGACTTTGAGCACGACATGGGTCCCTCTTCCAACGGCAGTATCGTATGCCCCATTATGTTCACAAGTTTTCGTACACAACGCCCACAGACCAAGCCATGCCTGCCTCGTTCAAAGACGGCTTTTTAATCGTTCGTGCTGAACTTTGTCGCCATGCGAGGGAAAGAGCTGATACTTGCTATCACAGGTTGTCCATGCTTTTCTTGAAATGTTCTAGGAGCAACGGATACTACATTAATCCCCTGGATACTGTTCCAGAGATCTCTGCTTCTAGGCTACGGCCAAGTTGATTCGTTCCTTGGCAATTTCAGATCTGGGTCTGTGCGCACAATTGCTTCGCACACAATTGCTTTGAAGCGGTTATTTGAATCCTAGTTCTCGTTGTGCAGGGAATTCTCGTACGTGCTCAATGAAAAATGGATCAATGTGAACCAACTAAGTGTCACCAGGCCGCTAAACATGTCCCAAGCGTTCTTTGCATTGGATAGACTTTACTTCTACCATGCTTGCTCTGGAATATGTCTCCAAATCACCTTGACTAGCTTAATAACTAGGGCTTAACTCTGCGTCAGCCGCGTGATCACAGAAATTGCGCATCTATCTCGTTTCTAATAAATTCTTGACTATCCCGTTTTCATATTTCAGACATATGGAGATGAAACTGTTCTCTCATCCATAGGTATTTCTTGAGGATTTTTAGCTACTGTATTGACCTGCGGAGCTCTCGTCTACCAACTCGGCGTTTACTGTCGTCGGCCTCCGTTTGTGAGTCGCTTTTTCTCATTTCGAAATCGATTTTCTAGAGACACATGGCATGACCATAGGCCGAATAGTTGGACTGTCGCACTTCCTTTGTGCAGGAACCAGGCAAACGGCGTTTTATATCGGCGGGCCTAGCACTGACTCTCTTGGATTTGCTCTTCTCATACTGGACACCACAGGCTTCCCGGCCTCTACCCTCTTTGTGCTAGTATCCACTCTTCCAGACTCACCCTGGTCGCCAGTTCTTCCACGAAGAGAAGCTATTTACGCATTCTTGGAAGAACGGACTTCATGTGGCACCTATTTGTTGTTGAGAGAATAGAGGGGATCTGCGAGACAGTGCAGAAGGTAAATATCTTCCGTTGTGAGAGATTATAAATGCGCAGTAACCTGGGTATGTCTCCAAAGCCTCTCCCTCAATCGATAATCTCTGAGGAATGCGTCTTTACTCACCTTACTCGAGCGCTCAATTTGAGGCAGTTTTCATATACTCAATTAATTCCCTGATAATTTGTTTGCAAGTACGATCACTGAGATACCTCCATTTCCTCGGCATCAATCGTTTATCAAAATACCATGGACCTTTCTCGCGACCTGTCTTCGATTTCAGAAGGCGCGATTGCAGGCACTTTTATGGTTGCTCTCTTTCGTACTCTGTGGGCGCGTGGTTCTGCGCGCTGGTGTCACTTGACGTTCCCAAACTTGATCTCGAAGACGGTTGCTCCGGACAGCTTCCTTACCCACTGAGGTTCTCCGCCATTGGACTATATGTGTGATTCAGGCTGACTGCGATCCTGCTTCCGCGAGAAACGGCTTCTTTACTTATGATACAGCCTTATTTGAGAACATGTTTATGAGAGTACAGCAGAAATGTGATGCAGTTGACTTTCAAAACCCTCCCCCTGAAGAGACATAATTTACTGCGCCTTGCCCCGACTGACCCAGTACGACCCATTGGGCCACTCAAATTCGGCGAAACTGGACTCGCGAATCTCGATGCTATATCGCGCACCATCAGCAAGATATCGTGGCGTCGAGATTTCGACGAATTAGCGGAGAACGAGAACGCACCTGTAGCCCTCGTTCGGGTCATTGGGCACGTTATAGCGGCCGCGAGAGTTGATCGAACAAGGGGTGACAAAGTGCTCGTGCAGGTGATCGACGAATTCGAGAACGTTGCGCTCCATAGTTCCAGATACGGCGATGTAGTCGATCAAGCTGAACTTCCCATTCAAGCAACTATGACGAAAGAGCCTATAAAAAACTGACCTCAAATGGATCACATATTCGCAGAGGCCGACCCCACCAGCATGAGGGCATACAGGGATGCCGAATCTAGAACATTCTGTCAGCTCACTGCAGTAGAGGATTGAAGTGCGTCGTACTTAGCAGACATCAAGAGCACGCTGATGACCTCGCTGACTCCCGCAAGCCGACAGGAGTCAATCTGAGTCACGTCGATAGCTTCAGCTTGCAGCAGCTGCTTGAATACCATCCGATTGTGTGCGTGCTCGCCAGTAGCAACGCCGATGCCATAAGGCTTCAGCGCCTTGCGGATCGCAGCATGCCCTAGGATGTCATCTGGGGCCGTGGGTTCCTCGATGAACCAAGGCTTGATTTCCTGAAGCGACTTGACGTAGTCAATAGCCTGGTTGACATCCCAAACCTGGTTGGCGTCGATCATGAGCACTGCACCCGTCGGGCCCGCGTTCTTACCCTTGAGATCAGGACCATCGGGGTCACGCAGGGTGTGGCCAGCGGGGAGATACTGGGGGTCATCGATGATCGAACGGATGATCTTGCCACGACGCAGATCCGACTCGCGATCCGCGCCCACTTTCATCTTGAAGTGATTGAAGCCTGCAGCTACAGCTTCTTTCGTGAGGCGAGAGACCTTCTCATCCGAATAGCCAAGCCAGCCGGCGGAAGTAACGTATGCGGGGTACCTGGAGGAGTGTAAAATGATTAAGTGAGGGAAAAAAATGGTGTCGAATGAAAAACTAAGCTTACCCGAGTTCGCGAACCCTTTCTTCACGTTCTTTTTTGGTCGCTTCCTTCGCCTTTAACATCTCGAGTGCCTCCTCGCGCGTGATCACATCGGTAATATATCGGAAGGTAACAGAGTTCACCAGTTCCTCCTATTGACCGGTCATGAGAGGCCGGCGAGCATGAGAATGAATGGAGCTTACAGGGGTCATATCGACGACAAGTTTCCACAGCGGTTTCTTCCGTGACTTCGCGTAAAGATCCCACAGGGCGTTGTTGACTGCACCGGTCGCAATGTGGATAACACCTTTCTCTGGGCCGATCCTAAACATATGTCAGATACACAGTAGCATGAGAGGGTCGAAATAAGCATATCCCACCAGCGAAGTTGTGAGTCCGCCACGAGGTAGTCCCAAGTCTTCCCCATGTTTGAGAACAGAGACTCGATTTCCTTCCCGACCAATCTATTGGCAACCTCTTTGACAGCTAAACATACCTGTAGAGCTGTCAGTGCGTGCGTTTTGTATCATACATCATTTCTAACACGCACAATATCCGTTCCCCGTCCAATAGTGAAAGTAAGGCCGTGGCCAACGAGGTCTGACGAAGTATACAAGGAAACATATGCAGCAGAGTAGTCACAGTCCGTGTTCCTTGTGTTCCATATCATAAAGTTGAGGCATAACAAGAAAAGGGTTCATAGTGCACACATACATCGCATCGGTTCCATCGCCGGTCAATGATGTCGGAAATCGAATATCTTGAAGAAAAATAGATTTAACATGCAGACAGAACAGTAAGGCAAAATTCAAATACCATGGATTTCGAAGTGAGTGATTGTGACCGCCATAATTTCCTGATAGCAAGAAACAGGGTAAAGAGAGGGATGGTAGCGATTGCATGGCCTGCTGGTATGTGTTCTACTTATAACTCGCGTTGTCTCCCGCTCGTTTAACCCGGACGGTCCGGTCGGTCCGCAAGCCCCATTATGTTCAATGAATGCACGTGCCTTGAGGTCGGCAGAGAGCTGCCGGAGCTGCCCTGTGCCAGGACTCGGGGCCTAGGAGCTGCCTAGGACTCTCTCTCGTCTTCGACATGCTTCAAAAGACTTTCAAAAGGCTTCAAACTCCTTCAAACTTCTTCATCTACATAAAGACATCTCAAGATCTGGAAGCTGCAGAATTGCAACTCCCAATTCCTCACTATCACTCTGAAAAAGCCTATAGGGATCTCAACGTTGACACTCAGGGTGGCCACATCTGAGATTCACGTAGCGGAAGCTCCCTGGTTCTATAAATCCCGAAATTCTTACGAAAAAACCCCAAACCTTTTGAATAAACACGCCGAGACGTGAGTCGTACATGTATAGGATCAAACTGTCCACTCCAAAGCGATGGTGCAGCTCAGGCTCAAGCGCTTCATTCTCACGAAGCCCTCTCAATCTCACTATCGCATTCACCGGGATGATGGTAATGCCAGTCGTCCATCTTGCCATGAGCCTCAGCCGTTCGTCATTTCGGACATCCCTTTTGGAAGAAGGATCTAAGAAGGATCTCGAACTGGCGAACCAAGCATGCAATAATACACACGCTTTTCGTAAGAGAGAAGCAGGAGCCAATGCATCATCTACGAGTCACGATACAGAGTGGATAGTGATGCCAGAGGCGTACATCCATCACACGGCAAGCGGTATGTATAAGTGTTCAAGGGCCGTTCGGGTTTGAAATATCTGCAGTCAGCACCCCAGACAAGCGCTGCGGCAATCATCGAGAAAGTTAAATGCAGTATCGTCATCATTGATTCTCTGATGATTAAAGATGCCAAAGAACTTACTATCCCGTGTAATCCATAGATGTTTGTAACGACAGCGCTGCCTTGGGGTACAGCAAACGTTCCCACACCGCTGTAGACTTGCACGCCGTCTTTGTGCAGCAGGAACCGCTTTGCGTGGACTGTTGTGTTCGCATGAACAATGGCGCCAACCGAATTGAGTTCGGAAACAGATGTATGGCAGGACCAGACACTCAGCGCCTCTTCGTGCATGTTGTCTTGAACGTGGGAATACAATGTCAACATGATAGCAAAACTCGGGGTGTTTGCGGAGGTCTCTGAAAGGTGAGCACTTCTGAGACTAGCACTCATGAGGTCGCGTTCCCGTATTGCGCGCACTATGACCGGCAGATAGGAAGGTCTACGTCAGTCATGTCAGAACATCGCGGCTGAAAATCAAGAAGAATGAGGCGTACAAAAATATCAGACAGTAGCCCCTCGTCGGTCAGTTGGTGGCAACCCTGGTCTTGTACCATGTTCTCCGTGACCACATTCATCGAAAGAGGAGCGTCTACAGTTCATTTTCCCAAGACAATGTCATCTCTGGACTTCAATAACATCGAGCATATGCAGTTTCAGCTACGAAAAAGCCTCACGCATGTCCTGAAGTCGGCGCAAGAACAAAGTGATAGGCACATGGGCACAAACTTTGTCTAGTCAAGTCGGTATGAGCGCTTTGAAGAATAGGTTGTTGGTTGTCGGAAAAAACTCCATTTCAATGTGTTCAGACCAGTTTAGGCTCCATTCATTTACTCCTCTCGTGTCCACTGTCAGGCCATGACGTTAAAGTGCAGAACACATGAACACATTCTCCAGACAATGCCATCTAAACCGACATTCGTGGTAGTTAATGCAGAAGCGATAAGGGACGCTAGTTCGCTACGCCTTTACAGTGGGGATACAATGAAAGTAATATGAAGCTTCCATGGGTGAAAGAGGGGAAATAATGATCTAAGACAACCGTTCAGTGCGGAATGCAGACCATGGCATCCCTGATAGAAACCACAGGGAACGATGTCCTGGAGCGGTCTTCCATCTCCAAACGACTGGTCGCATTTCCGACGACAGTATTGATCATGTCAATGGGACACGGGAGCGCAGTATATCCCTCCCTGCATAGAGACAAAATAGCCTCGTGGATGAAGCCGAGCTCGCCCCGAGCCAAGGGCATGCCGTGCCTTCTTCCAGCATATCCTTGCGCACATTGGTACAAGAGGTCTTGGACATGCTCGAAAACATCCGTGGTTCCTCTGACGGCCCACAAGTCTACGACAGCGACGCACTTGAAGCTTGGGAGGAAAGCCTGGCTCAAGGCAGCCTCGAGGGGTTGGGCGCTGCGTGCCAGCACTGTCCAGGCTCCATCTGGACGCATGGTCAGGGGAAGGTGGATGCTGATGTCGGAGGCGCGGTAGTCGCTGGGGCTGGTCACTAATGACCATACCGACACTTGTTCATCTTGATTACGGTATACGGCAATGCCGACTTTAACGTGGGGCACAGAGCTCATAGCGATCACTTTGACTGTTTAATGGGGCACAGGTTCAGCAAAGGCACTGCGGTGTAATGGAGCAAACGTATTACCAAGATATGGCAGTGGGCGGGACAATGAAGTCTTGTGGGCGGAAAGTGACAAATGCGTTGTCGAGGATGCATTCGGGCCTTCGTTGCAGTCCTTTATAAGTGCCAGTGGGATGAGCGCTACGTCTGAGTTTTTTTATAAGAACTGTAAGCACAATTCGGTAGCGAATGGCAATCCATAAACAGGAGACACGCGGCTGGTTTTCGGATCCGATTACCTCTGGGCCAGGTAGATGGCAAATCCAATCATGATAGAGAAACGCACCCGCGAAGCACAGAACAACGGGAAGCATCAAAACTCACAGAGCTAGATCCGACCTTGTATTAGGCCGTCGCCATCAACACATTGCTCATTTGCACCAATTTGGAAAATGGGAGCAAGTACGTCCCCTGACCGGGAGTCACTGTGGAGTAAAATTTCACTATGGCCGACTTCGATCCACGTACGAGAGTACGGAAATGTCCTGGAATGGATATACGGTAACCGCGGTGCCCGTCTGACTGCCAGGTACGAGGATAATGGAGTAGAGCGCCGCATTCGCACCACAAAAGGAGGCATACCCCAATAAATTATTGCTCTTTTCAGAAAGGTTGGCACAAGCGGATTTCGGTGATGTAATCAAAGTGTGCGCGTGCGCGACCCTCCAAAACTTTTCAGTTGTATCTCGACAATCACTGTAGCTACACGAATGAAAATAAGTGCATTGTGTTCCCGTTGAAATTCTGCAGGTGCAAGGCAAAGAAATGGAGCAAAATAACCATGTTTCAAAATCGACCAAAACACCCCCTACTCAAAAACTTTCCAGTCATATCTTGTGATCGGCAAAGGGTATCAACAAAATCTCAATGGTACATTGTTCTGTGTATGAATCTCGAGGTGCAAGGGTATAAATCGTCAAAAACGATCAAGAATTCATGAGCGCAGCGAGGCTCCTCCTCAAAAGCACCTGCACCTCGACTTTTTGGTCATATCTCGGGAACGGGAAATGCTGTTGTCAAAAAACAAAAAGAACCTGGGACTGTAAGTGTTTCTCAAGGTGCAAGAGCAAAAATTGGGACGACGAACCGAGATCTCGCGAGTCGAGCCTGCTTCTCCTCCGGGTACCTCTCTCACAACTTTTCGGTCATATCTTGTGAACGGCAACACAATCGTCAAGATTACAAGTGTTCCTGAAGGAATAAGTATTTATGGAGGTGCAAAGCAAGAATTAGAACGACGCATCAAGATTTCGAAGAACGAGCCAATGTTCTCCCCCAGGTACCTTCCTCGCAACTTTCCGATCATATCTCCGGGGCCGTGAGTGCTATCACCATAAAACTGAATGGTCCTGAATCCTTGAGGTGTTCCCGAGGTGCGAGAACAAGAATAGGGATGACGCTTCCAGCGCTTCGAGTAAAGGAGGCATGTTACTGCTGTCTCTCGAGCTCGGCATCAGATGAGGATGTAGAATTGAAGGAAGGGTCTAGTTGAATCGGCGGGACATCCTAGCACAAGAAGCCAGTCGACGTTGAAGACAGAGTCGTCTGGCTCCGGCTCTGCGGAGAATAGAGGGATGAGATGAACAACGTGTTGGTGATAGTCAGCTAGAGACTCCGACTCAGTTTTGAGCGCCTATCATCGCACCTTAGCACCACTCACCAAACTCTGCCAACATGCGACATCACAAATACTCTGAAGACTTATGCTCAGCCGTTGCTTGTGCTAGGATGTCCCGCCGATTCAACTAGACCCTTCCTTCAATTCTACATCCTCATCTGATGCCGAGCTCGAGAGACAGTAGTAACATGCCTCCTTTACTCGAAGCGCTGGAAGCGTCATCCCTATTCTTGTTCTCGCACCTCGGGAACACCTCAAGGATTCAGGACCATTCAGTTTTATGGTGATAGCACTCACGGCCCCGGAGATATGATCGGAAAGTTGCGAGGAAGGTACCTGGGGGAGAACATTGGCTCGTTCTTCGAAATCTTGATGCGTCGTTCTAATTCTTGCTTTTGCACCTCCATAAATACTTATTCCTTCAGGAACACTTGTAATCTTGACGATTGGTGTTGCCGTTCACAAGATATGACCGAAAAGTTGTGAGAGAGGTACCCGGAGGAGAAGCAGGCTCGACTCGCGAGATCTCGGTTCGTCGTCCCAATTTTTGCTCTTGCACCTTGAGAAACACTTACAGTCCAGGTTCTTTTTGTTTTTTGACAACAGCATTTCCCGTTCCCGAGATATGACCAAAAAGTCGAGGTGCAGGTGCTTTTGAGGAGGAGCCTCGCTGCGCTCATGAATTCTTGATCGTTTTTGACGATTTATACCCTTGCACCTCGAGATTCATACACAGAACAATGTACCATTGAGATTTTGTTGATACCCTTTGCCGATCACAAGATATGACTGGAAAATTTTTGAGTAGGGGGTGTTTTGGTCGATTTTGAAACATGGTTATTTTGCTCCATTTCTTTGCCTTGCACCTGCAGAATTTCAACGGGAACACAATGCACTTATTTTCATTCGTGTAGCTACAGTGATTGTCGAGATACAACTGAAAAGTTTTGGAGGGTCGCGCACGCGCACACTTTGATTACATCACCGAAATCCGCTTGTGCCAACCTTTCTGAAAAGAGCAATAATCGCCAGGCAGACCACGCTGCATGGCGTCCATGATAGTTTTCTGTGTCAGGTTTCTGTTATGATGGCGGAGTCTGACCGCGAGTATGCTTGCACCGATGCGCCTATCATTCTAAGGGCTGAAGGCTAGATGAAGCTGAATCTTTGAGCGTTCATAGGATCGATCGTGGCGTGTGCAACAGCCGAAATGTTCGAATTGTGATGTCAGTAATCCGGACAATCATGATGCTAGATGCGATATTATTCTTCGCCAACCTCGTGGAGTGCGCTGAGTTTGCAATTGCCCACCGCATCCAGTCCATGATAAAAGTCATGATTGGTAGGATGATCTCTCCTCGTCCATGGCGGCGTAGATGGGGTAACGGCGTAGATGGGGTAACGGCGTTTGTCCATGGCACTATTCCTTATCTGATCTTCGGGAGGCTATCTCCATACACTATGCGCAGCAGACGATATATATGGGAAATGGCATGAGCCAAGTGGAATATCTGTATGCTTGAAAACGGCGTCTATCGAGGTTGTATTGAGTATACAGTCATCAGTGAGTTTGCCATACATACCTATGGTCCACAAGGGTTGCGGAGCTGAATGTCAATGGCAGGAGCCTTTGATGATATGCTCGGGAATAGAAAACGTGCGCGAGATCATCTGGTGGTGCGATATACTCGTTGATTGACAAGGAAAGGTGCAATAAGCGAGTAGAGTTCAAAGCAGATGTCGTAGGATGCTAGATAACGCGACAGGATCCCGGAGCAGTGGAGCCCGGGAATTCAGCGCTGAGAAACTGCTGTTCGGGCAGGTCAAGGGTAAGCCTCAATGTCGGACGAGTCTCTGTGTGGGACGTACTGCACGACTGACGGCCGCGACGACTAATTTCCGAAAAGCGATAGTATACAGGCACTGTCGAGTAGTAAAAGAGAGTCTCGCCTTGCTACATGTCATCCACACTCCACTGGTAACTCTCTTGACCGCGGCGCTTTCGGTCATTCTGGTGTTGAAAGAGCTTTTTCTCAAAGCCATTGCCACGATCTGCGGAGAGAGAGGGGTGTCAGAGAGTGGATGAATTCACTGCTCATTGATTGACGTACCGACCCCATCCCATCTGTAGCCAGGTTTGATTCCGAAGCGATTCGGCGGTGGCGGTGGGCCTGTATATTCGGGTTTTCGTGGGCCTTTCGTTCTCTTTTTCTGAGGGTGTATGAATGATTGTTAGCAACCTATACTCGCACACGAGGAGATGCGCGGACCGTTAAGAAGGCAGCAGCAGGGTCATTCCATCGTTCCTGGGCCTTCAAATCCTTGTTCAAATCCTCGTCATCGGCATACCTCGCCACGTCTTTTGTTCTTTGTCTTTCTAGCTCTCTCTTCCGCTCTTCTTCCTCCTGCCGTTGTACCAGCCCCTTGCCCCATTCCATCTTTTTCGCATCGCGCTCCTCTTTCTCTCTCTTCTTCCGCGCAGCCTCTGCCTTCTCTGCCTTGGTATCTATCTTCCGTCCTGACGCGTCACGATACACGGTCTCCTGGGCTTGCTCCCTTGCCTCTCGTAATTCCTTCTCGTCCATGCGAGTAGTCTTGTCCGACGGCATCTGCTCCCGAAGTTGCTTCGCTGTCAACAAGCCACCTGTAAACGGCACTTGTGCTGCGCCCTGCGCATCCATTACCATAGGCTGCTCATCCTCGGGAGGTGGTGGGGTTGGCTCTCGTATTGTTGTCCAATTAGACTCCTCAGCCGCCGCTACGCGTCTCTTCTTGAACCCGCGGTCCGAGGCTATCAGCGCATCGGCTGCATCGTCATCGTCCTCCTTCGTCATTGATTCACCCCAACCTGCGTCGTCGTCTTTGATCAGCGCGCCGCTACCAGACGTCGATGGACCAGCCTCTGCCTTGCGCTTCTTCTTCTTCTTGGGAGCTGTACGTGCGAGAATGGCATCGGCCTTGGGGCCGGACATGTATTTTTCGGCTAGATATGCCTTCAATGTGGACATGGCGAAGTATGTAGTATATGAGGATTGAGCGTGTACGAACAACGTCGGCGACTGTTGACGAACAGGCCTAGGCGCTTGAAGTACTATTATGTAATCACTAACACCCCCTTGCTCTCCTCCACTACGTCGAACGTCCGCTATGTCCAGTCCTGACGAAGAGAATCCTTATGAGCTGCTCGGAATAGAGGTCTCAGCAACGGATGGTGAGATAAAGACCGCCTATCGTCAGCGGTCGCTTAAAGTTCATCCTGACAGAGTAAGCACCGACTACCATTGCGAGTGACCTCGTCCTCAACATGCCCTCCATTCGCAGAATCGTGGAAACCCCGATGCTGGTATTCACAATTGCTCGCTTCTCACATGTTACAGCAACTGAACGTTCCCCCACCTGCAGCACGCCAGTTCCATGTACTCAATCAAGCGTATGAACTCTTGCTCGACCCGCTTCGACGGCTTGTGCTCGATGCGAAGCTGCGGATGAAAGAGGCGCGGAAGACACGTTTTGCCAACTATGATGCGAAGCGGCGCACGATGGTCGACGAACTCGAAGAGCGTGAGCGCGCGTTCAAGAAAGCGAAGGTCGAACGTGCCGCGGCAGATCGTGCACAGGCGCAAGAAACGGAGCGAATCAAGGATGAGGGTAGGAAATTGCGCGAAGAGCGAGAGAAGGCGTTGAAGAGGAGGGAAGAGGAGGCTGAAAGGGCGGCAGAGAAAACGCGCGAAGAACTGGAGCCGCCATCGTTAGGTCCGTCCAGCCTGTATCTTGCGAGCCACCCGAAGATCAAATTCTCACACACAAGCTAATGACAGGTGATCTTGATACTACCGTTCGCCTCAAATACCCTCTTGCGACGCATCCAACTCTTACAACACCTGATGCCCTCGCTGCCTTCCTCTCGCCGTTTGGTGATGTTGACAAGTCCTCAATTATTCTCAGCATGAAGCCTCCAAAGAATGCACCAGAAAAACCTCCCAAGCGTGCAACCGCACTAGTCCCTTTCCTTCGCATCGGTGACGCATATGCGGCGGTGTGTGCGAGCGGGAAGAAGGAGAAGGGGATGGAAGCTGTTGGCCTGGGGTGGGCGGGAACCGAGGAGCCGCCGGTGTTGGGCTGGCTAAGGAAGAAAGGAAAATTGGGGACAGGGACTGGAAAAGTGGAGCAAAAGGATGCAGACGGTCCCACAGTCGGACGAAGGAGCAGCGCGGAGAGGACCACAAACGGAGCTCGAGATGCGCCACGAGGATCACTCCCACAACATTCTGACTCAAAATCCACAGGGACGTACTCATCATTTGTACGTCATCTCCTCTTCTATTCTGCTCTTTGAACCCCCCTCATTGAACTTTCATCAATACGTGGTCATACGTACTATTCTATCCCGGTAGCCCGAGTTCTTCGATACCCCTCCGCAACCAGGACAGACCCAGCCACCAAAGCCCACAAACCTCGGATTAGACTACCAATCCCTCACTCTCATGCGTCTCCGGCAGGCCGAGCGCGAGCGGCTCGAGCGAGAGATCCGGGAGCAGGAGTCGAACGACTGACGTGCGCTTGTTGGGTCCACATTGGCTATTTGTTGTATCATCACTATATCATAATAGGTACTTTTTCTCGCCAAGAGCGTATGTTTCGTAACGAGGTGAGTGCATCGTTGGTGATATCTTAATCTTTAAGGCGTCGACCACAAATTTGAAGTGCCCTGGACAATCGCAGATTCTATCGTATCTGTGTACAACCAGGTCGCGTAAGACGGAGACGATATTCCTCGGTCGACCATGTATGTCGCACTCATCTTGAACGCAGACGCTTTACTACGACTATACGTCCTCACTGCGTCTTCGCGCAGCCCAAGGGCGCCGAAGCTGTCGCAGGAGCCAGGCTTCTCCAGTCTATATTACCATCCTTGTGGTTCAAAAACAGACAGGCCGAGGTTGTTGGCAAACCCGAGATTCTCAAGACCGAGTGCATGGAGTGCGGAGGCAACTTTACGCAACCAAAGCGGGGCCACTAATGGAACAGGGGTGAAGCTATTAATGGACAGCGCAGTGCAAGAAGTCCTGCGCGATAAATGCGAGACCGCTTCGCCTATATGCATCTGAAGCTACTCGAGGATGGGAAACGCGCAGCTTATATGCACAAGTGCCGCCCTCGAAGGCTGCTTGAAATCGGAACAACAAAACGGTCCAACGGAAGCATCATTGCTTCTCTTCGCCATTCAGATGAGACGCACGGGGTTCTCAAGGTGGTTCTGATCCGAACATCTACAAAAGACTCTGGTCAGAATTCGAACCTTATTGTGGTCTATCGTTGAGTAAACAATCCGCACTTGGACGTCATGCCGCTTGACGAAATCAAGGAGGCAGGCAGAAAAACCTATACATCAATTAAGCACGAACGGAAAGTCTATAGTAATACACGGCTCATCAGGTGAAAGACAGAATTGCCAAAAATACAGTGTCAAATGATCCTGGTATCTTCTTGCATGAGTCCCAAATTTCATTCGACCTATAACCACAAGGTGCGATAACCGGCCCCGGCGTCAAAGCTCGTCGTCGTAAGATTCGGAATGGCGAAATAAATCATTATGATAATGAGGATGCTCTCGAGGAAGTAGACTGTCGGCGTGAGGGTGCGTCGGATCGCACAAGCCGATAGGGGTGCGCGCGGGCACCCTTCGCAAGGCATCGTCGGGGGCCGCGTACATGCTCTAACGCGCGCCCGATGAGGAGCAGGGGTCCATTTGTGCGATTTGGTGTGTGCACGCCAGACGTGACAGCCTGCAGTGTCGGGACATAGGGGGCATCGGGAGGAGGGAACAAAAGCGCGGCGTCGGCGTGTTCCCATGAGTCGGTGAGAACGAGGCGGACTTTAGGGAATGAGGGAGGTGGGGGAGATGGAGATGGAGATGTGGGTGCGGTCGAGACGGATGGTGCGGGGGAGGTAGATGACATGCGAGAGGATACGCTGGACGAGATGGAGGGTTGCCGGGCGCGCGAAGGTTGGGGGGCGGCGAGCCGCAGAGTATTCTGATGATGCAGAAGTCAATAGCTGTAGATGCACGGCTGGTGAAAATGTGCGGGACGTACATAATGTTCATGGGGGTCGTTCAGTTCGTGAATGGGAGGCTGCAACATCTTCTTGCTGACGGCAGGCATGGGAAGATCGAGAGAGTGCAGCGGAGGGAGGGTAGGGCGTTCAGAGGCGGAAATGAAAGCAGACAGAGATTGAGCCATCGATACAAATATAAACCGGGGGGATCAAGTGATGGGAGGTTTTAGATGATGTATGATCGGGGGCAAGAACAAAAAACAGGCGTTTGCGTGCGGGGATAGATTGATACAGATGTGAGCGTGCAATTGATGTCCGCCTGGGGTAGTGAGGGCCTGCCTGTATGCGAGAGGGATACAAATTGGGAACGGAAGGAAGGGTATCGAGAGAAAGATCCGGGTGGGGAGGAACCGACGGGGAAAGGCGGACAGCCTTTATACTCACCGAATCATGCGGACGTACCTTGGTAAAGAGAGTTGAGAAGGGCCACCGGCGCTTGGCAAGGGATTTTCGAGAGCCTGTCGAGCCGACCCCGTCTTTGTTTGATGGCTGCGCCTGCCATTGTGTCCGCGGCGTGTTGTGTGTCGTAGCCACAAAAGGGACACACAGTATTGTTCCACGCTTGTCGGCAGAACCCGAGCGGACTTTCAATTTATTCTGTGAATCTGCAGGCCAGGCAGATCCCACTGCCTAACATTCGTGAGTCAACAACCGTATCGTTTTATCAGAGGAACGATTCGAGCATAGCTGCAGAGAGGTGTCGTCGACTGGGGTAAATGGGACTCAGGAGCCAGAAACGGCGCGCATCGATTGTTTGCTCTTGTTTGCACACTCCCCGGCGAGATCTCTTCTCTGACTTCCACCCGAAATAGCTGGACAATAATGGCGGAAACACAACCTAAAATCCGTATCGTGAGTCCCTCTTGTGGCCTCTCACGATTGAAAAGCGTAGATTGGCAAATCCATATCTTGTTTTTGTCTCCTGAACAGATGCAAGGCGCGGAGCCAGACCTTTCTGCTGCAACATATCAGATCTTCGACGAAAGTCACACACTTGGCAATGCATTAAGGTGGATGATCATGAAAAAGTGCGTTGATATTGTCATTGTGTAGTTGTGTATCTCTGACAAAAGTCACGTCAAGTCCGAAGGTGGAGTTTTGTGGGTACAGGTGAGCCCTTTCATTTGTGAACCCACTACTCGGTTTCGTCCTCCTGACCCCCTCCCAGCGTCCCGCACCCCTCGGAAAATCTCATTCAGTTGCGCATACAGATGTATGGTACGTGTTCCACTAAAGCACTTTTTGTTCTCGTCTCTCAGTGTTTTGCCACTGTTCTCACCCGTCAAACGCATCGTTTTCTTTCGCGCAGACAATCTGTCATCATTAACGGCACTTCAGACTGCTCTCGATGACCTCGATACTCTGTACGAAAGCATAGAAGACGCATACAGAGCCAGCCTTGAGCAGGACCACTATGAGAAATTTGTCGAGCACAGCTAAGCGCTCATGTAGATCTTGGGCTGTTGTGTGGGCCCTTTTGTATCGTTCGTCGCATCGATTCCATCTCTTCAACGTACAACGTTCACGTCACTCCCTCATTGTTTTGTTTTGTAGACTCGAGTCGTGTCGATCGTCAAAATGTATCATAATAGGTATTGTGTAATAATCACGTGATCTGCCTCCGCGCACACGTGATCAGGTTTCTGTTGACCCTCGAACGCGCATTCTAGGCTTCCGCCACTAGCAGAGGGGTGTTATCCTCTCAAATCTCCGGAAACACAGTCCTTCAAGCCTGCTAGACTCTAAAATACATCTAAATACAGCCTATCAGCAGCAGAGAGCCTGCAACACACTAATTTGAGCCCTCATCCGACATTCTCATGTCTCACCACTTCCGAGTGAAACCTCCGCTGGGATTCTAGGCTATTGGGCTTCACCGCCTTCTCCATAACTTCAAGATGACGCACATACGGCACAGCCGCATACACAGGTATATAAGACCGGCCTACTGTTGGATTTAGACGCATCACAACTTAGACTCATACCACAACAATCAACTCTAATCACATCTAACACTTAACTCAACATGATCGGCGCAATGAACCTCGATGTTTTCTACTGTACTGTCTGCGACAAGTACTTTGTTTCGAAGCGTGCTCGCGAAGATCACATCCAGAAGTCAGCAAACCACCCTCGATGCGAGCCTTGTCAAAAGCGCTTCGCTCACATGAACGCGCTCCGCAATGTAAGGCGCATTCTAATTTATCCAAAGTTAAGATGCTCACCTCCCACTACAGCACTACGTGACGTCGAACAAGCACCACTACTGCAGTGTGTGCGAGAAGTTCTTTGAGACTGCGGCCGGGTTCAAAGTGGTGAGCCCCTATTTTCTCCGACCCCTATCGAGCACGACTGACATGCGCATGTCATCTCAGCACATTGAAGTCGCCGCAGTTCATCGCGATGATAGCGATGACGAAGACGACGAAGACGACTTTGATGACTTCGAAGATCTGCCTGAGGGCTGGGAGGACGAATACGGTCGCCTGGTTTTCCCTCAGGAGAACGAGCGTCACAATGTATTGTATGGCGATGAGACCATCAAATCACCCTTCGACGAATATTTGAACGACGAGGAGAAGTCTGGGGAACATACTGACGAAGACAACCCCGCTTCTGTAGTCAACGATGAGTCTCAGCTCGTACGTTAATCTACAATCACCCTTCATGTTCTCGAGGCACTAAACTCATCATTTCAGAATGCTGACATGAGGGCTTGCATGCTTGTCGATGTTGTCCGTGATCAAGATATGGAATCTTACCCAAAGCTCTCTGAACATCAGAAACACATCGCCACCGGTGTCCATGTCACCTGCCCAGTGTGTCTTAAATACCCGACCTCTACCGCCACATTGGGTTGCGGGCACCTCCTCTGCACGAGGTAAGCGTTGAGTTTTAAGTTTTTTACTCGGCAACGCTAACCTTTTCCTTCTGTAGGTGTATTCGGAAGCACCTGAACAAACACATGGCGTGCCCGGTGTGCTGGAAGCCGACAAAGGCCGCCGATGTTGTCCATGTCAAGCCGTGTCTCATATAGACGATATGAAGAATCGTGGAACACATTACTTATACATCTAACTGCTGGACAGTGATTACCGGATGCAAATTTTGTTCAATATACCATATTTCACATATTTCGGACCGATATACCAATATAAGTTCATGGCACATCGAACGAATATTTTCATAAAAAGTTGGCGAACACTGATACGACTTTCTCTGGCTCGTCCCAGTGAATCTACACCAAAGTCATTGAGATGAACAATTTTTGCATAGTTCATGGAATAGAAACTCACGAAATGATTTGCGCCAGGTAACGAGGTGGTGATCATGACGCGGGTGACCTCTCCCTTCTTCGCCTTCTCATCATACAAGTCGATGAGATCCCAAGCGCCCGTCACACATTCACCCAAAGTCTGCTCGCACCAGATCATCTTCACCTTGCACCGCGGCCAGACACTACCCGCATTCTTCTCGAACATCCTGTTTACGCCGCGCAGATAGACTTCGTGTGGCATCGAGTTGATGAACATCTCGTGGCCCTGAATTGGTGCAGGGTCCATGACGGCCACCCTGTCTTCCAGCGTCATCGTGGCCAGAGTGGGCGGCTTTCCAAGCGCGACATTTGCCGGGAGCTGTTGCGTTAAGCCTTTGATGTTGCGAGACATGACGTCGGGGTGGCTGTAGTAGCCTGATACCCACGTCTCGAAACTGGCGAGTTGCTGTTCTGGAGGCAACTCAGAATTGTCAAGGAAGGGGCGAAAAAAGCCAGCGATATCAGGCAAGCCACAAAGGCGACGAGGGACATCTACATATATCCAGTTCAGTATTGTTTTGGGTTTACTAAGAGAATCTTTCATTTCTCACCGTACAGACCGTACGCGCGCATGTATGGTTCTAATGCGATCCTTAATTCTTCGGGAGCTTCGTCTGCATACGCGAACAATGGGCGCACGACGGTGTTTCCAGACGACCACCCGACGAGTACGATTCCGCCTTCCTCCTTTCCATCCTCAGAGATGCTGAGGGGTGGTATGTCCTCTTTTTTCGCAAACCAGGCAAGAAAGCGACCTAGCTCGAAGCCTCGCCGGCGAAAGTACTCCGTGCGTCGATTATCGTCCTCGCTGCTGAGCAGCGCGAGGTCCTCTTCAGAGAGCGGAGTCGAATTGCGGTAGTCGCGTCGGTTGACAGCTACGAGGCGCAAGCGGTGTGCAGCTGCGAAGGGGAACATGCGATGAAAGATAGCTGGTAAAATGTCAAGCTCGTCCATATTCAAGATTACAATTGCAACCCTTACCTCCGTGGAAGCTTGTGCCATGGACAAGAACGACAGTCAGGTAGCCTCCTGAGAGAGATCCCGACTCTTCATAGTAGAGCTGCGTGCCCTTGTCGTCGACGGGTCCGTATGGCATGCTAAGATCTGAGAGGTGATAAAGTGGTCTCTGAGCGATGCACATCGAGCGCTCCGTATTATAAAGGTCGCTCCAAAGGCGCTTCCCGAGTGGTCGCAAGCTGTCAACCGCAATGTAAAACGAAGATCCCGAACCTTACCTGATATTATGGCACAATAAGGGCTGGTCCAGCACACGAACAGATTGTGCCAACGGGCCATCTGTTTTTCTCGATGAATCGAGGCGGCATTCTATAGATACAAGACAGAATATGGTCAAATCTTGAAGATGCGATAGACCTACGAATCCAAGGCAGCTACATCGCGAGGTCTGCAAGCCGTCAATATGGGCGCTCTTCAGGCTGAATCAATCAGCTGACTGCAAGTCGGACACGAAACTTTTGGAAGCTAGAAGCTTGGTATCGCTGATGGCAAAGATTCGGAAGTTGTGGACGAATAACTAGCCTCACCGCCTTACTTGATGCTTTACGGCAGCGAATGATAGACGATCTATGTACACTTATAAACCCCCGAGTCGGAGCCGATGTATAGGACCAAACTGATTGCACGAGAACACAAAATCGTCCTATCGTTCCCAAGCGCAGCTGAAGGATTGAATAAAAATTGAAAGTCTTGTCGTAAATGCTTTCAAGAAGGCTATCTTTGAATGAGTGTGTGTCAGCAAGATATGGATATTGGGCAAATGACAATCGATTACTGGCAAGCTGATTCGCTGAAAGAAGGCAATCATCGGACGCAATCAACTTGCTCTGATTTACGCCACCTTGACAAAGGAGTCCAGGGGACTGGTGACAAGTTTGCCCACTCTCTTGTTCGCCGCAAACCATAAGAACAAGATTGGACCTGTTCCGATCTTGCTTGCGACAGGGATCTGTAGAAAGAAGACGGTCTACACCAGGATGAGAACGATGAATATCTCGGCCCATGTCAGGGATTGAGTGGGGAGGTTTTGAAACCCCCACGACGACAAGACTCAGTAGCTAAGATCGAGCACTGAAGTCTGGGGCGTCTCCCACTCTGCAAGAGAAGCGATATGTTTAAAAGGGACCCTCCCGCACATATACCAACTGCTAGAGGGTCTACTTCAATTGTGGGTGCCATCTGGGATATCCGACATGTAAGAAAGACACTGGAGGGAAATTATATGAGGAGAGAATGAGTTGATAAAGAGCGTGGTATATGAATATATGAATACGCACTGTATTGCTCTGGCCTCTGACCCGTGGTTTTTCTAAAGATCGGGAGACATCAACCTCCTCTAACGTTTTCAGAGACTTGTGGTTCGTGCTGATTAAAGGCACATTCCATTGAGATTCATAGCGCGAGCCATATCTTTGGAGTAGAAAGGGTGATGTAGCTGTTCTGAGTCTGCATGAAGGTAAGTCGCAAGTGTGATCGACATGTCCTAGAGGCCCGGAAGACCGGACCGGATGCGGCGGCCGTGAGCTGCCGTGACTTTCCTCAATTTTGCATCCACACTGCACAGCACCAGCTGGCACTGGCAGTGAGCACCCGCTCGAGAACTTCACCACATCATCGAGTCAACCTTCCGGTTGCTCAACGAGAACTCTCATATATCTACTTTCTGCATGTACCAGAGCTCTTCCAACATTCGCCGGCCGCTCGACAGGACAACTTTTGCCTTTATTCAATTGAAGGCTTATCGTGATCTGTGTCGTCTGGATCATGTCAGTTTTGGCATAAGACTGAAAGTGGAGGACGGCCCCCGCGTGTAAGCTTCCTGCGTCGCTTCGTGCGAGTCTTAAAAATATTTGGGCGCAGGTGCTCGGAAGTCTCTCGGTTTCGAGACCACAGTGGTTCGTACTCTTACATGTGCCGGTTAATCCATTGTTGACAGCGGACTTCTGTTCAAGGAATTGGACTCGAATCTGGATCACCTGTCTCAGCGTGCATGAGAAAACTCTGCCAAATAACTCATCGAAGATCGTCCTCCACGGTTGCGGTCTAGTATATAAGGGCGACTCGGCGTAAGCGCAGGCTATCTAATTATCCACCATGCCCCTTGCACCTGTGGATAATAAAGGCACCCAGCTCTACTATGAAGACACAGGCGCATTGGAGGGTATTTCGTATACGACCCTCATTATAGTGCATGGCACTGGCATACACGGTGGTACGTCGCGCCTCTGCATCACGGACCTAAAGAGAACTGATTATAATATGCTCAAGCTTTCTTTCGTCCCATGCTTTCTTTCGCAGCGCAGAACAATCTGCGAGTCGTTTTGGTGAACAGGAGAGACTATCCTGGCTCGACACCTATCTCTGACGAAGAACTGGCCACGATCGGCAAAGGCTCGACACCTGAGGCGCAGTCCGCATTCATGACGTCTCGAGGTCTCGAGATCGTAGAGTTTCTGGCGTGGTTTGTCAAATCGCAGGGCATCCCGCCGATCTCTCATGCAGACGGGAATATGGAAGGGGGATTCGCCGTCGTAGCGTGGTCTTCGGCGAACGCAACATTCCTAGCTCTATTCTCTCATCTCGATCAGGTATCGTCTGAAAACAGGGACTTGCTCGAGCCTTATTTTAGGACTTATGTCTTTTATGGTGCGCTGTCTCATACAGAATTTTTTTTGTCGGATTCATTCATCCGGATATTCTAGATGGCCCTCGCTGGGCCATAGGCTACCCCCACATTGAGGGTTTCTCTCGACCTTTCTATACCGTCAAGACCGAACACGAGCGGTTTGAGGTTTTCAAGAGCTGGATATCTGCCTACTACCAGCATCCAAATATAGAGGCCCGTTCGCTTGCGGGCCTTACTGATAAAGTGTTTGTGAAGGAGAAGGTAGCCACATTCAGCCGCATGACGCCCGAGGAGATCGACGCAGTGACGTCTCGCACGGCACTGTTCCATTCAGAACCTCTTGTACGCACGATTGATCCAGACGTATTCGGAGCACACATGCGGAAGGCACTGTTCGACAAGGAAATGGCCAGGGTATGGCCGGGAACGCAGGTCAAGTTGCTTCAGTGCAGCGAGAGCTTGTGGGAAACGCTGGATGTGTTGTGGGAACTGGAAGCTCTGTACGATGAGAACCGCGCCAATGGTTCTTCCGGTAGGACTATGGAATTCCACATGATGACTGAGGCTAATCACTGCGTACGTCGCTTAACTAACAATCAAATGCTAGCTAAGCGTTCTTCACCCCAGGCTCAGTGGGATGAACCGGAGCGGTTGACACGTCTTTTGGCAACGATTATATAGGCATTAGTATAAGATAAAATGCCTGTTTAGCTTGAATTCCTGCAGTGTGTTTCTCAGCATGGATAGGAAGTCAGCAATAGAAGGATCAGGAAGGCTAGAGGTCACTGCCTCTGATTTGAGACGGCCACCTGTTCACGCTGAGTACTGAGCGCTGACCATGTGACTGGACTAGATTTGCGTATAAAACAGGATGTTGTATGCAAGATCCCTCGTCCCACTATGCCTGTCTCTCCCATCATCGACAAGCAAGGGAACCAGTTTTACTATGTCGACACGGGTGAATTGGAAGGCAGCTACCTGACTGTCGTTTTAGTTCACGGCACTAGCATGCATGGTGGTATGTATCTTGTTTTCTTATGAATTTAGTGTGCTTTGACATTCATTCAACTCATCATTTGGTTTGACCAGGTATCTTTCGCCGCATGCTGCCTGTTGCAGCAGCTCACAAACTTCGCCTTGTCCTCGTCAATCGCAGAGAGTATCCTGGAACGACGCCTCTTTCTGAGTCTGACCTCGAAGCCATAGCCAGCTCCGATAGCACGACGCGAGCAGGTTACTTCGAGCAGAGAGCCTTGGAACTCGGCGAATTCATGGCTTGGTTCGTGCAGAAGGAAAATATCCCGCGGTATACCATCTCCCAAGATAATAAGCCGGAAGGTGGGATCGTCTTGTTGGGATGGTCGTCCGGGACCACGTCGACTATCGGTCTTCTGGCGCTCCAAGACAAGGTGCCAGCAGGGATCCAGGCAGCTCTGGAGCCTTACTTCCGCGCGCTGTGCATTTTTGGTAATAATCCCTTCTGATGCTTTGATGCTTGTTTCGATCATGCTCACATGATATGGCACAGATACCCCACGATGGGCATTTGGCTTCTCGGACCCTCCCGGGTTCTACCATCCCATGCGTGATACGTCCTTGAGCCCCGTGGAGCGCCTTGCGAAGTTCCAGACGTGGGTATCAGGGTACTACGCCCACCCTGATATCCCGTCGCGCGATATCAAAGGGCTTACTCAACAAACATCACCCGATTTTGCTTCGACCATGGATAGCATGACGTCTGAAGAGCAAGCCAGCGTAAGCCATGCAGGCGCTATGGCCATGGAAGCCCTCGTCCTCAGCACACCACCTGAAATTTACCAAGCACTGCTCCGTAAGACGATAGACAAGCGCTCCGCAGGCCTGTGGCCGAGGTGTAAAGTGAAGATGCTATGGGGAGATATGAGCCTTTGGGAGATGGCCTCTGGCGCGTGGGAGATTGAGAAGTTGTATGAGAGTATGAAGGCTTCGGGTGACATTGGGAGGGCATTGGAGTCGATCAGGATGCCGGGAGCAAATCATTTTGTGAGTAAAGTTTCAATACGACAGTGGTCGATCAATAAAGGTATCCGCTGATCATCCAACCAGCCCCACTGGGATCAGCCTGATAAGACCTGCGAGATCTTGTCGAGCATTTTGTAAAGTATGCAGCCCGGTCGCAGGGATGTAAGATATTGCTGTCAGTCAAATTTCCTTGGGTTTCGTGAGCCTACATCTCTGAGGGAATTCACATATAATGAAGCATGATGGATGTGTTTTTTATCTGCGAATCTCCTTGAAAAAACCTTTATTGATCAGGGAACATTGTATTCTGGAATTCTGACATGTGTCGTCTTTTTATCATCATACAGTATTTAACACTGCTCACAAAATGGCTCAGTTTTAAGCTTTTAAGACAAGGGGAGATGGTAGTTAGAAGCATGATCCTTTGATAAAAAGAAAGAGGAAACGTTCTAGTTTTCGCGCGTGGACATGAAAACACAACCGCTTTCAATGCGTTATAATGGACATGTCCGGAATCGAACCGGACACCTTTCGCAGACTCATAAAAGTGCGAAGCGAACGTGATAACCAACTACACCACATGCCCATATTTGATTTGCTCCAACCATCTTATAAGATATCCTCAACAGCCAGAAGCTCAGCTACTACGAGACCTGCTTTGGCACTTCTTTTCCTATACCTCCACACACTCTTATTCAACTCGGTGTAAATCCCCATATATCATGGCACATTTCAGCCATATGGATCAAGTTGTACCGAACCTCTGGGTTGGCGACCTGCACAGCGCCAAGGACGTTGAAACATTGAAGGCGAACGGCATCTTCAGTGTCCTAAGTGCAATGCGAGGCCGACTTACCATTCATGAGGTGTGCAAATTGTTTAAGAGACATCAACTGAGCATTCTTAGATTGATACATTTCAGACTCTCACGAGGCACCAGGTCCTAATAGACGATACGGAGGAGGCAGATATACTGCAACATCTAATTTCTTCGATCACATTCATCCAGGCTGAGCTCGAGAAGGGTAGAGGAGTATTGGTCCATTGTCAGGCCGGAATGAGTACGTCCCCCACTTCAACCTTCATCTATTACATCTGCCAGGAAAGCATCTGCACAATCGCATTGTTCAGATCGTTTGACTGCAATCACCAACGGCGTCTATGCATCCACTCAGATCTGCCCACGGCTTCTGATGAAAATACGTTATTTGCAGGTCGAAGCGCAACGATCGTGGCTGCATATCTCATGTATTCTCAGAATATCGATGTCCCCGCAGCCCTAGAACTGATTAAAAAAGTCCGTCCGACCATTCAGTATGTTGTATCTCTCGCTCGTGGTCTGTATTCCAGCGCTGATGATTCTGTCAGGCCCAACAACGGCTTTCTCATGCAATTGGAGATCTTCCACAAGGCGTCGTTCAAGGTGTCACGACGGGACAAAGCTACGAGAATGTTCTATCTGGAGCGTGCGGTTGAGGATATCCTTAGTGAGCTTCCCTTCAACATTGAGGTGTGCTGATTGGAATCAGCTCATCGGCGTCGATCTTGATCTTGTAGATGGAGATGGTTCCGCTCCTGAAACAGACATGTTCGCGCGCTTTCCTCGAACGCCAACCGACTCTGCACCTGCCACGCCAGGCGGACCCCGACGACGCATCCGTTGCAAAATGTGCCGGTACGTCCCGTTCTCTGGTACCGTGAGAACTTGACAGGACGAGGCGCGTTGCACCATTTTCGTGAGCTTATCTCGAGCAGCCCGCCGTCTGTCCCAGGTGTCCTGGTTGTGCATACTGCTGACTGACTGACTTTCAAATTCACAGTACGGAACTTGCTACGCGCGACCACATGCTCGATCACGGGCAACTTGCCCCCCCTACGCCCGCGTTCGCCTTGTCCCCCGCTGCCTCCCGTCGCCCTTCTGCCACTATTTCTCGTCGCCCATCCTCAGGCTCGGGCGCAGGTGCACGTCCACGTCTTAACTCTGACAATCGCCCCCGCCGTCCATCTTTTCGCGGCTTTGGGGACGGCGCGCTCAGCGGCCTTTCTGCCTCGTTTTCAATGTCAGCACTTGAAACGGAGGATAGCCCGGATGAGGAGGAGGATAAAGGCAAAGAGAAAGACAAAGGGAAGGATAAGGATATTGATATGTCTCCATCGAGCAAGACGCCGCCGCCTCGCTCAAGGGGGAACTCGACAAATGGCGCTCACCCGCGGAGACCATCGATGTCAGAGAGTGCAGGCATGCTTGGCGGGTTTGCAGCAGCACTATCCATGTCTGCATTATCAACGGAGGACGATGAAGACGACGATGAGGTTCTCGCGCCCCCATCTCACTCGCGCGCGCACCCACCCTCGCTCGCACCGCTCTCTCCGTCTGTGTCGAACCATTATGAGCGAATACCCGAAGGCAAACCTGTGTCAAGCCCATTGCAGCACCCGTCAGATCTCGCAGCCCAGCTGTACGCCAATCCAAAACTCGCCGCGCTGCGCTCGCCACCTCTCGGTATGACGCCGATGCAACCTCCCACGAGAGACAAGGCCAGCATCAGCCCGCCGATCCTCATGAACCCCAAATGTTCTGGCTATTTTGTTGAACCTGTCAGTTCGCATCCTGGTTACTTGTCGCACGCATCCATTGATGACTTTTCCTGCCTCATTTGACCTGCAGATGAAGTGGATGGATTTCTTTTTGGAGGATGGAGAGTTGGGCGGAAGGATTATATGTCCGAACAAGAAGTGTGCCGCCAAGATAGGGAATTATGATTGGGCTGGTGTGTGCTGTGGTTGCAAGGAATGGGTCGTGCCGGTACTTCATATACTGATCTATTTTGCGCTTAGACTATTTGCTGATTCTTTCTTCAGGGATTCTGTATTCATCGCTCAAAGGTCGATGAAATCGTTTGATCCTGACCAAGTTGTCTTCAACCCTGCGTCAATCTTCTGTCAAATTGTCAAGAAATTACCTCTGCTCCTTGGGGCTGAATTTCACGAACATCTGTATTTTGTGACTGCTGAAAGGTCTATCCTTTGTATCGCTTGTTTTCATACCAATGTTGTTTCTCATAGTGCTCAGTTTAAAACTATGATTCACGTCGCGGCATCATCCATATATTTTTAGAGTTTCGTTGTATTCGCACCTAGTCTGCTTCGGTATCAAATAAAATATATCTAGTCTCGTGAATTTGTCCCATACTTGCCTCCATAGACACTCGATGACAAGCGTTGAACTACCGCTACAGCATGGAAATTGAGGGTTATGATTTCTTTGAATTCAACAATAGTTCTTACGGAACGATGTTGAAGAGATCTGAATTTTCGACTATCACATATACTTCCTATGGCGATGGGACAACACCACAGCACTCTTAATCCATGCTTCAGAACTCAGCTCATTCTGGCAGCTCAACTCGGTCGGTCCAAATCGAGTGAAGGATATGCAATCAATCACCGACATAAACATCATAAGCACAACAAGAATGCATATATACGAGTCGACAGAATGAGCAATAATACGGAGAAAGCTTTTGCCTACAATTTAGGGAGGTGGAATCTGTTGACGAGCGCCCCACTCTCAATGATGCTGTCCTTGTATTTGTCTATGACTTCTTGTAAATCCCAGTTTGCAGAGACAAATCTTTGTTGAAGGGTTCTTTGTTAGACTTCTTCGAGCGTCGGAAGATCTAGGGTACCGACTCACTTTCCTGACAGCCAGTCAGCTTTGCCTGAAGTCAAGTAGAGTATCGTGCATGCCGGTAGCTGCGTAGTGTCGACGAGGTACTCTTCCCACTCGGGATTATGTTCCATTACCATCTCAGTCTTGATGGTTCCAGGATGCACAGAGAATACTTTCACGTCCGGATATTCTAGCGTCATTCGCATATTATGATCGCTGATTATGGAGAAATTGATGTGACAGTCGAGCTCACCGAGCTGAATAAACTCTAAGAAGCGACCAGTAGCATGCTTCGAGATGCTGTATGAACTCGAGTAGATGATACGGGTTTGAGCTGCAGTCGATGAGACGGCTACCATGTAGCCCTTTGTTTTAGCAAGGTAAGGTGTGGCAAAACTTTGAGCGATCAATGACAAGTCTTTGTGAGTAGAAGTTCTAGAACTGAACAGACTACAAACTCACTGTGCGACGTTATACACTCCACGGAAGTTGACTTCCATGACATTCCACCACTCCTCGGCGTCACGTTCTGCGAAAGCTGCAAAATCCCACCACGTCATCAGTCCACTGCAAGCAAGCCAATCGCTAAACACTGACGTCGATCCCAATGGCTCGCCGTCCCTGCGTTGGCAACACACACGTCTAGCCTCCCAAACGCGTCAATCGCCGCCTTCACAGCTGCCTGTACCTGCTTTGGCTTTGTCACATCCGTGGGCACTGTCAGAACCTGCGCGTCCGCAGCATAACGCTTAATAGTAGCCTTGACATCGTCTAGGGTTTGCTGTTTCCGTGCCGCGAGCACGACCGATGCGCCCGCACGCGCATACGTGACCGCGATCTCCTCACCAATGCCGCGGGAAGCACCAGTGACGAGGACGACCTTGCCCTTGTATGTCTGGCGTGTGTAGTCCTCCTTGGGGTCAATAAAAGGGTAAGCGCTGCAGAGCCGTGCAAGCCTCAGAAGACGTCATCAATCAGTGAGAACAGAGTACGTACTCGTGTCTGACGGCCACTGGCAAGTCTTCGACAGGCGGGGGCATTGCTACTGTGGTGCTGGCAAGAGGCTCTTGCTGGGTCCTGGGTCTATGAGCAGGCCATCACGCGTGGTATCAATTTATATAGAACTTTCCTGATGCATTACCAATTGCCCGCAAAGTCAGCGTCAACTTGATAGAGCGCTAAAGCTCGGACCGTTTCTTGATGGAGTCTAGCAAGCGTGGTTGGGCAATGGGCACCTGTATCGAGCTGTCTGGATACTGTTCCTATCATCATGGACATTATTTCCATCATAAAACTGCAAGGATGTATATCATCGACCGCTTTCTTGTATACAAACTATCGTTCCGGAAGGAGAGGTGTCGAAGTATCTGCCAGTCGAACATAGAACCCCAGGTGTGGTTAAGGTTTCCACCAGTGGCACAAAGCGATTTACAGCCTGCTGAGCAGGCGGCATGGGCCGTTCGGACATTGAATGGCGATGGCGCGTTTTCGTCGGAGTCCTCACAGCCGGAAAAGCCGCCCCTCGACGGAGTATGGCGGAGATTGAACTAATCTTGTGTCCAATCTTAGGCTGTTGGCCTACTGATTCCACTGCCTGGCACCGTGCGCTGAAACTAGTCTCCATATTTCCTTGCATCTCTATTTTTCTTGTCATCCTCGACTCCTTGTTAACAAGCTGAGGTTGCAGCCTGATAATGTCTGCATTGTGGAACAAGAAACAGGTCAACTATCCCTATATTCCAAACAAGATCTGGTTGTATATCTTCGAGTTGGCCACTTATGTGCCAGGATTCTTGATCCAGACATGCACGACCCCTTTGACATTCCTATAGATGCAAATTCCTGTCTATTTGACCTGTGCTCTAAGCAGAGTCATATCCAAAAGCACCTGCTCATCAAACATTGCATAGTACAGGTCTGCAAACTATGGTGCACCCTTGCTACGCCTCTCCTCTACCAAGCAGTTATCCTTTGCCATATGCATAGTGTACACTCACTGAATGCCACGCTAATACAGCAACATGCACAAGAAAACAGTGATGAGGTCCTGCATGGCTTTTGGGTACATCGTGCAGATGTGAATTTGCACTTAAACTAGGATAACGGTGATGGAAATATAGGGGACCTGTCTGTGCTCACTGAAGTCATCAGATGTTTTCCAAATCTTTGCGTACTTGCCGTTGCTTCACAGCTGTTTGCACATTTGTTAGGTCGGAGACCTATCACGTGCACTGATGCATGAAGGGGGGTCCCTAGGCTACAGCGTCTCGGAGCTGTAGGCTCCAATAGATGAATACAATGGATCATCTCTGAGCTCTTTGTAAGAACTTAGAGTTGGTATCTGCTTTGTCTTGAAAGAGGAGGAGATGATCTTCGAGGTCTTCTCGATGATGCAGGGGAATGGGATAGTCTTTGCCTGTCCAATAGATGACACTGGGTGGTGACTAACTGAGGACTCAATAAGCGGCAAGCCCGGTATAGGTGCTAGAGAAGAGGATGAGGAGATTGAAGGGAGACGAAGCTGTTGCATCGTCAGACCGTGTAAAGGGTATCTCAGATCTGACAGAGTTCACGAAGCGTGAGCTAGGAAGGTAGCTAGATGCCGGGCGCAGTGCAGAGATCAAGTGTATTACAGGTGAACAAGCTGAGCTTCTTAGAAGCTCATCTCGCCTATTTATACAAAGGAGTATCTAGGGCCGGATCAAGATCTGGTCTGTGTACTTCTAAGGTACCGAAGTAAACGATCAAGATCTGTAAGCAGAGATGCCTCATCGATCTAAGTATAGTACAAGATCACTAATGTCTGTCCACATCCATATCAAATGTCTAGCCGCATCATGATCGATCAGAAACCAGAAACGAAGTCAGGAACAGAAGTCCATCCACATCAAGAACTAGGAATGATAAATAAGTGTTCATGCATCAGCATGTAAATAATAATGAGTCATCAATCAGAAACAGAGTTAGTGTCATGAGCGAGCTACCTGACCAGTCCTCCTGTCCACGTGCGAAGCACGTGTTAGGACATGGTCCTAACATATTTGAGTGAAGATACCATAGCTGACCTCCTTTGTGCTGCAGTGGGCACTAGTTGTAGCCCACAGCTATTGAAATTAATGTGGGCATTTGATATACATCTATCCAATTTAGCATTCATGGCTCTTTTTGAAAGGATGCCATGACTGTGCACTTTGGTGATTGTTACGAACTGCTCGTTCAGTAACCCAAGAGTAACAGGTTCTTCCCTAGGTTGCATGCAGAGTGTGGATGGTAGAAGTCTCGACTGTATTAGAGAAGAATACAGGAGGATATAGCGGTTGAGTAGGTATGTGGAGATACCTAAGAACAAAGGAGAATAGACTAAAGATCCTCAGCCTATTCTATGGGCCTTATATACTATATAGGGTATAGGGTAAATGTCCATGCTTCCTGAGTATATCCCTTTAGGTTAGCTGTGGCTGCCACCTCTCTCAGTCAGCGCCTACTCTTGTACTTCTCTATTCGCGCCTTTCCATCCAGGTCACAAAGAGGTGCTTACCCATAAGCCCTAAGCCCATAACATGTGCATCCTACCCTCTTCCATGATACGCTCCATCTGTATTCCCCTTTCCAATGCTGAGTGATCTATTGGAGTGTCGGCTTCCAAAGACATGCCAAATACCCTCATGTACGCTCCATGGTGGAGCCGCCTAGTATCTGTTAGACTTGTGATCGGTATAGACAGCCGAAGGGCCCCGATAAGTCAAGTCATAACAACACCCCCTTCCTACATCCCATCGCCTGAGGGGACTCTAAGCCCTAGCCTTGAGGGACAACCTCCTTGAGCAGAAAGAAGGTTTCATCGTCATTCCATCAGCAATTGCTTTCTTGACCTGTGTTGTCTGGATGTGTCTTCTGGCACGACTTCGTTTTCTAGGGTGAAGACCGACTTATGTCGTTTACGACACCTGGGAGTTTTCCGTCTCCGTTGACTGCGTTTGATTCAGGAACACTATGGGTTTCCAAGCCATGCCTCTTCTGATGTCTTCCTTCATCGGTCGTTTTGATGCGAGCTGCCATTCCTGCGAGTTTACTTCACTGCCAAAGAAGTTATCTTCCGTGTGTACCACATTTGTTACATTCCAGTGGGCCTCTGGCCTCTAGGAACTGCTCAGAGCAGGACACCCTGCTTGATGTGGGTGCAGAAAGGTGTTGATGCAAATGAGTCATGGACGATAAAGGAACACATCTGTGTGTGTCTTCGCTCGTTGTCGTGCTTTGTTTGAATGTAGATCTTCTCCTCCATGATCTCTGGTATCAAGGGGGATTCCAGGTGTGTGGGTTGATCGCTTTACTAAGGCTTAGGCCCACCAACCTATCTTGTCCATGTGTTTCTCTGTCAATGTGTAGGGCACCACCCCTACTGCAAGAGTGCTGCATGACAAGACTTTGTTTTGAATCCGGCAAGACCCCTTTGAAGATCCCTAACTCTGTCGGCCCCATACGGTGGCCCGTCCTAGTTAGAGGTTAAGGATTCAAGTGAATAGACTTTGTTGAATAGACAGGATAATGAATAGACTTTGAACCATTAAAAACGGCTGTTCATTAACCACACAGGTGGTGATGTGCGGGGTTGCTGTAGGGTATGTCCTTTTGTTGGTAGTTTAAACATCGTGCCGGACGTTCGTAGTTTTATCTCATCTTTGCGGACATCGGCTAGTTTATCCCTTAGTCTTCGTGGACTGACCTGCTAGTTTAAACAACAAGGTCATTGTGGACCTATCCACCTTCAACATGGAGTACCTGTAAACAAGACCGCAGGCTTTTCTGCGTGCCAGAACATCCATCAGTGATGCGCATAGGGCCATAGACCAGGTCCTACGTCTTGACAGGGTATCCCATTTAGAAAAGATGGTGATGGTTTATGCTATATCAAACTGGATAACTTATGCCGGAGCTGTGCCAGAATAGACTTTGGTAGCTATTTTGACACAACTCAGGCTGTTTGCCCCTGTTAGGACAATCCAAGTTATGGCCTTGGGATGGCCCATAGTTTATCGTCATTGCGGATGTTGCTATCGCCAGACTATGCCTCCGAGTCACGATAGATTTGATCCTCCAGAGCAAGGTAGTTTAAGGTCATTTTGGACTGATCATCCTCTTTTCTCCAAGAGGGCAATCACAATCCCTGTGCTTGAAGGGACAAGTAGTTTAACGTCATTGCGGACTATTGTAGCTGGGGTAATTCCAGCTCCAATATGATCCCTAGAATGAGGGACAGTAGTTTACCGTTGTTTCGGACGTTAGGCAGATAGGTCCCGAACAAAGAGTGGCCAATCTCTTCCCTTCTCCTAAGGTGTTAATTGCTGAGTCCGAGGCACAATCCCAGTTGCCTCTTGACTGGCTCTTGAAGCGGAATTTCTTGCTTCTGACTTCAAGAGGAGAATGAGCATGCTGCGGAGTAGTCATGGTCCGATAGGATGGCTGACAACTCGCTCTGCATCCCCAAACCCCTCACACGGAATTGAACCGTGTCGACCCTATATTCTTTTACTGTAGGGTGTATGGAATATGAAAGTGCCTTGACCTAGTCGGCAGGGTTCCGCACCGGTGGGGTCATCACTTCCACCGTCGGAATACAACCACACTCCGAGGGTCAACGGTAGCTTTAGCATTGTCCCGGACGATAACTAGTTTATAGTCATTGCGGACCAAGCCATCGTAGTTTTACATTGTTGTGGATGTTTGGTTTTCCTGCTTCATTGACACCGTAGTGAGTTGCATATCTCACTATGTGCGTGCATCAGTTAGGGCCCCCTAATGCGGAAACGACCCTGTAAAACTGGGGATCCAAAGTGGGATGCCCAAACACCTGTCAGACCTTGACAGCAAGGAATGGTTTACTGTTCCCATTCGGTAAACAAGCTACATGATTTCCCACCAGAGTCTTGCATCTTTATGCATCCTCGGTGTCGCTACAACACTGAGGGGCCAGCACATCAAGGTTCTGTTGCTGATACAAAGGACCTCCTAATGTGGAAAGGGTCCTGTAAAACTGGGGATCCTAGCGGGACACCCGTTCGCCTGTCAGAATACCTCTTGACAGCGAGAGGCTGCGATGATGCCATGTCTGTGTAGCAGAGAGGGGAGAGTGGCCAAACTGGACAGTACTTCCCCTGCCTTCTTCTCTTTTCACAGTTTAACAACATGCAGGTCGACATCTTGATTGGGGTGTTGCCTGGGTTCGAGGTTTTCCTTCCTATCGTAGTTTAACATCTTTGCGGACGTATCCATCTTTATTGGTGTCCTGTGCGTGGAACTGGTACCTGTGATGTGGAGGGTCCTCTTCTCTCCATCATTGGTTGGGTCAAGGGGTTTCTCAACTCCCTTACCCTAATACTGCCCCCCAATATCCCCAAAGTCTCCGTACCCTTCGTCAGGTTGGTAGTAGGCATCGGCGTCGTCGTATTGCTCATCGAGAGCGTCCCATGCATCTAGTTTGGCTCGCGTCCATGTAACAGTTCTCCCCATCGCTGGTGGAGAACGATGAGCTCATCTACGAGGGTGTGGATCTTCTCTTGCACCTCTAGTAGCTCAAGGTCTGCTTGCAGGAGGTGAATCTCGCGGTCTAGGCGCTCAAGCACTGTCTCCTCGGCGGAGCGTTGCTCCTCTAGCCCTTGGCCTTCCTCACCCCTCATTTCTCCGATATCTTGGAGGTTCCTCATCATTGGTGACCCTCTCGGTCGTCCCGGAGAGTACCCTTGTGGAGGAAGTGGCGGTCTCCTGGTTTCTCCGCACCTGCCGTTGTACTGTGGTCCGAACATATTCAGTTTGGGTGGTGGCGTCTCGACAATCCGTAGCTGGTACTTCCCTGACGGCCTCATTGCACCATGGTTGGACCCGGAATGGGTCAACCCGAATGGGATGAGAGCGAGGGACGTCGGTGTCGGACAAAAGGGTAGGAAGGAGCTCCAGATTGACGAAGGTGGAGAATTTGTTGGGGTGGATAAGAAGTGCATGCTCACCGGTGCCCCCATGCGCATACCATGAGGCGACACAATGGTCCTTGGTGTAGGCCAGGACTCTGACCTGGTCACTGGCATCAGCAAGTCATCGAGGTACGTTGCTACCCTCGCTCCCTGGTTGTCCTGCCAGGATGTTAGCGAGCCTCTGCAGGGCCAGGGCAGTGGCCATTTGAATTACCGCAGATATTGTGGTGCGCTGGAGCAGGGCGTCACCTAATCCTTCCAACTCTCTGGGGTGGAGACTTCCACTACTGGTAGGGGGTCCCCTTCCCTCGGCAGTCGGTGCACTAGTCGCTGTTGGTTCTAGTATAGCTCCTTGAGCATTCGTAGCCAACCTCGAGCTACCCCTAATGCGAAGTACTCCTCGGTCACTGGCCACAATTTCTGGTTTGCCCAGTGCTGTTGGTTCCACTACAGTGTGCAGACCAGGGTTTCCTTCTTTTTGATTTCTTGTAGGGTGGTTATCATCAGCCCCCTCAGCCCATGATGGGGCTCTTGGTCTGAGTCGTACCTCCGACTCGGCTTCGGGGATGCTGGTGGCAACTGATACAAGTACTCCCTCAGATATGCCTGGGTGGCTGCCTCCGCTAGGTCGCTCAATGTCACGGTTGGGGACCGTGAGGACGATGTCTGGGGAGGAGTTTCTCGAGGGCGATGAGGTTGTTCCTTCATCGATAAGCATGGCTCATTCAGGGGAGTAGTAAGAGGAGTTGTCGGGCAAATGTTGGTGAGGGGAGAAGTAAGAGGAGTGATTGAACATGCAATGGAGGGGAAAAGGAGTGCTGTTCTTTAAAGAGGGCAGATTCCTTCTCCTTATATACCCTTCCTAGAGCCTAATCGCTGCGGGTTGGGGTTTGTCCGGATAGTTTTTGTGAAACTCCCGGAGGGCCTTGTTGGCCAATCCTTTCAACAGGGCGAAGGGCTCCCAAGTGTTATCTGCCTCGGGGTATCCTACCCACTTGACAAGGTATTTGGTTCCTCATCCTTGGCGCCTAGAGTCCAAAACAGCTTCTACCTTGTAGTGCCCTTCTTCGTTCAGGACCTCTAGGGGCGGCTTAGGGTAATTTCCTCCGTGAGCCTTTGTCTCATAATATTTAGTTAGGAGGGATGCATGAAACACCGGATGGATCTTCCAGTGCTTGGGTATTTCCAACCAATAAGCCAGGGGGCCGATTCTTTCAGTCACCTGGAAAGGGCCATAACGCCTTAGGGCCAGCTTGAATTTTAGATGAGTCGTCCATATGTGGGTTCCTTCTAACCAAACTTGGGTTCCCGCTTTCCACTGAGGGAGTTTCCGATGTAGGTCCCGGTCTTTGGTGTGCTGCGCCGCCATTTGTAAACTGGCCGCAGCTTCTTCCTGTGCTTCCTGGATGGACCGCAAGCATTCAGTCACCGCGGGTACCTTGGTCTCAAGGGCTGAGTCAACCGAATATGGCGGATTAAACCCATAGAGGATTTCAAACAGCGACTTCCCTGTGGCTGAATGTTTCCGGGTGTTGTGGGAGAATTCTGCAAAAGGGAGCAAGTCCACCCAATTGTCTTGGTGGTAATTGCAAAAGATTCGCAGGAATTGCTCGATCTCCTGATTGACCCGTTCTGTTTCTCCATCTGTTTGGGGATGATAAGCTGTACTGAGGGCGGGGGTGATCCCTAGCCCTTTCCATAGTTCCCTTGTGAATTTGGCCGCAAACTGAGGGCCTCTGTCAGACACTACTTTAGTTGGCAGGCCGTATTGCTTGAACACATTGTCCTGGAAGAGCGTCGTGGTTTCTTCGGCCATAATGGTCTTCTTACACGGGGTTATGATGATTCCTTTGGACAGCCCTTGATTGACTACCACATTTATCGAGTTGTAACCTCGGCTTTCCGGGAGGTCTGTTACAAAATCGGTGGAGATAAAATGCCAGGGAACGTTTGTTATTTTGAGTGGTTGGATGGGCGGATGGGTCCTATGGGGAAGGTTCTTGGTAGACTGGCATACCGCACAGCCGTCCACATATTGGTGGATGAAATTTGTCATGCTCTGCCACCAGTAATGGCGTTGAACCAGTTCCAGGGTTTTTGCTCGTCCTGGGTGTCCCGTGGCCATAGAGTCGTGGTGTGTTTTGACGATCATTCAACAGAGGAGGTCATCTTTTGGGACACATATGTATCTGTCTTGTTGTGTGATATCGTCTTCTTGTGTCCATTTCCCAAGGCCGCCTTTCATCATCTGCGGTCCCTTTTCAAGCAGCTTTTTGAGGGCCACATTGACCAATAAGTCACATTCCAAGCACGAGTGTTGAATAAGTGAGAGGAGGTCTGAGGACACAATTTCTGTTGCCTTGACGTGCATGTCTTTGCCTGGTTCTACCAATGTTTTTCTGGATTCCATGAAAAGTTTGGATGGGAGTAGAGTCTGTGCTTTGTTATCAGATTCCACTCCCTTACTAAGGTCTGGACGCCTGGACAGAGCATCTGCATGATTTTTTGTCCCGGCTTTATAGCTGAGCTGGAAGTCAAATTGTGACAAAAACAGACTCCAGCAAGCTTGACGCCTAGTCGAATCTCAAGCTGTCTGGAAATAAATCAAATTCTTGTGATCTGTCCAGATCTCGAAGGAGTGTCTGGCACCTTCAAGGTAATGTTTTTAGTGTTCCAGTACTTTGATAATTGCGAGAAGCTCATGGTCATGCATGTTGTAATTCCGCTTGGCAGGTGAGAATGATCCAGAGAGGTATGCTACAGGATGCCAGTCATTGTCCAGCCCTTCCTGCAAGAGGACTGCTCCGTACGTGGAGAGGGAGGTGTTGGTCACCAGTCGGTACGGTTGCATGGGGTCTGGGTAGAGCAAGACAGGCTTGCTGATAAAGGCTTCTTTTAGCTTATTGAAAGCTTGTTGGCAAGCTGTCGTCCAGTTCCACTTGGTGTCTTTCTTGGTGAGGTCATGTAGGGTTGGGCGACTAGTGAGAACTTGTTGATGAACCTCCTGTAGAAATTCCCCAGACCTAAGAAAGAGCGGATGTCGTGAACCATGCGGGGAATGGGCCACTGCTGGATCACCTCAATCTTCGAATCCTCCATTGTGGCATGATCCTTAGAAATGGTGTACCTGAGATAATTGAGCTTATCTTTGTGGAATTCACATTTCTCCGGTTTAAGGTAGAGATCGTTGTCGCGCAGGAGTTGGAGGACCTGCTTGACCACCTTGATATGTTCGGCAGTGGTTGCTGTGAAGATGAGAATGTCGTCCATGTACACTGTGACCTTCCGGGTGAGAATAAGATCTTGAAAAATCCAATTCATCATGGCCTGGAAGGTTGCAAGTGAGTTAGTGAGCCCAAAGAACATTACTGTCGGCTTGAATAGCCCCAGGGGAGTCACAAAGGCTGCCTTGGGTTCGTCTCCCTTCTTTATGCGCATGTTGTTGTATCCCCAGCGGACATCCAGTTTTGAAAACACCGTGGCTCCTTTAATGATATCCAAAAGTTCTTGGATCAGCGGTAGGGGGCATACATTTCTGACGGTGTGTTCATTGAGGTGGCGGTAGTCCTGTATTGGGCAAAGCTTTCTATCCTTTTTGTTGATAAAGAAAAACGAAGCTGCGCTATGGGCTGTCGACCAACGTATAGTTCCTCTAGTAAGGTGCTCCTTGACGAATTTCCCTAGCTCGTCGTGCTTCTCTGGGCTCAGGGGAAAAATCCTCGGGGCCTGAGGTTTAAACGACGGCTTAAGATCGATCACATGGTCCCAGATAGTGTGCTCGGGGAGTCTCTGCGATTGTTGTTCACTAAAAATGTTGAGATAAGAATGATATTCTAACGGGACATGACTTTTCAAGTCGGTCATGTCAATTTCGTCCTCTAGATCTTCGTCAAAGCTTGCGAGGCCGGACGGCTTGGGGGCTACTTTCCTGATGACTGGTTCCTCCTCGTGAATCCTTGCGGGGAGGTCGGACTGTTCTTGCGCCTTCTTGACGGCTTGTTCCAGAGTTTTGTGTTCAGCTGCCTTTTGTGGGGCATGCCAGTGTTCCTCTTTCCGTTTGGTTACCTCCTGATCAAGCCATTCCTGGGCGCGTTGTTTGCTTTTGATCATGGAGATAAATGCAACCTTGAATTCTTCTCAAGGGAGCAACAACCACTGTTCTTTGGTCCACTCCCGAGGGAGTCCTGCTGGCCGAGAGACTAGACGTGGTTTCCTTCACTTGTTCGTCTTGTCACCACGCAGTTTTGCTAGCCATTCCTTCTTGGTTGGCTCTTCTCGTGCCTTGGTAAACCCATGCGGTTGTTGGCAATTTCGGGGACACCAATCAAAGTGTACCTCACGCCGCCTCTATCCGATGGAGGGGTCGTGGTATTTCAACCAATCCATTCCTAGGAGCATGTTGTCTTTTCCTAGATTGGTGATAAACATTTGGACGTGTTCCATGTGCGTCCTACCTCTTTGGTCCCTGACCATTAGATTGGCATCTAAGCCTCATGTATGAGGCCCGCCTTGTTGATTGTGTCATTGACGTTTCGGACGCGAATGGGGTGACTTAATGGATAGGTAGGGAAATTGTGCTTCCATACCCATTGTTCGTTGACCAAAATCCCTTTGCAGGCCGAGTCGATGGTAGCTCTGGCTCCAGCGCTTACTCCTCGAGTTGATAACCACACGTTGAGTCAGATGGGAGTAATAATGTGGCTGTTCATTGCTCCAATTCGAATACATGATGGCAGGGCATACTTGGGTTCTCCTCTCTCTTCAGCTGGTGAAGGAGAGGTTACGCAAAATCCTCTGCCAGTTCTACCAGCATCTGCTTTGCCCTTGCTTCTCCAGCTTCTTTGAAGAGCGCTCGGACCCCAGCAGTATCACGGACGGATCTGTCGCCTTGTCATCTGTTAGGCGGTACATAGCATGCTCCATTGCGCTGCTGGGTTCCCCTTCTCGCGGGAGGGTCCACGCTTTCCAATGGATGACCAGGTTGTGGTAGCCGATGGTGGTTGCCATCAGAACCCCCCTCCTCCAGTCCTCGATGTAGTCCTGAGTCATCCCCCATCGAGGGTTCTTGACTGTCTTCATCCTCCAGGTCAAGAGTGCGAGCTCTCCAATTTCTTCTTCCTACTATTCTGCGCTTATTGCCTCAAGTCGGTGGAACACCTCTATGTGGAGCACGGCAGTCAGACACCCAATGTCCTGGTTTCCCACAATTGAAACAATTGGGGTTTGGCTTACCATCGTATGTCTGCTTTTGGCGGACAGTGTCTCTCTTTCGAGAGGCGTCGATATCCATGTCTACCACTTGGTTATTCATTCTTTGAGGGGCGTTGGTGGAGTTGTAGCGGGGAGTGGGTTGGAGGTGAAAGCGGTTTAGGAAATTGCTTCTGAAGGAGGTGGAGTTGGCGAGGATTGCCTTTTGAGCACTCCGAGCTCTCAGGCGTCCATCTACTTCGCAGGCCGTATTAACCCAGTCCTGGATGGTGTCTTTCGGCGGTGTCTCCTTATCGTAGATTTTGTCCATGACCCTCGGATCTAGTCCCCTTTGGAAGTAGGGAACCTGTTCCTTGTTGGTGATGTCGGTGTTGGCGGCGATAAGGGTGAATTGGTTGGAGTATTCATCTACCAACATTCTTCCTTGGGAGAAGGTCATGAGGGTGCTCTGGGCCTTATCCACTGTGTTGGTCTCCTTAAACTGGAGTTTGAACTTCTCGTAGAAGCCTGTCCAGTCACCAAGGTCCTTGGGCAGGTCTGCCCCAACAGTTTTGTTGAGGTAGTTTTCCGCCCATACACCTGCCATTCTGTATCTCATGCATGAGAGGATGAGGGAGATTTTGTCATGATCCATTTTATAACGGTCCGATTCTGCTGCAAAAAGGAGGCACTGTAAAATAAAATGTTGCGATTGGATCCTGTCGCCTGAGAAATTGTCTGGGAGTTTGACCTTGCCCCTTCAGGATTGCGTACTTGTGGTAGGGGGATCTGTTGCCAACATGTTGGCGTTAATTCGGGGGTTTCAGGTATCGACCAGTGTTTGAATATCTGAGGGATCAGATTCAGGTGTTTCTTCTTCCTCTGAGTCTTCTGAGTCTTCTAGTATTACCGGTTTGGGTTCTCTGTACTGTGGTGGTGGTACCCAATTGGCTTGGATCTTGTCCCAAGCCCACTCTGCTTCTGTTCTGTCTGCTTTTGTGAAAAAGTACTGTCCATCTCTAAACGAGCAGTTGTCGAAGTTTAACGGAGCTGCCTGGCGTGTGTCGGAGTAATACCAATGGGCTCCTTGCTAATGGATAGGACAATTGTTTTGGCGGAGTTGATTATTGATTCGTCTAGTGCCTGGCAGATATCCTAGGCCTAGGTCTTGCTCCAGAGTGTATAAGGTAACGCTCACCGATGGAGGTCTATGAGCTCCACCGCTGAGGGTTGTGAGAGAGGGTGTGGCAGCAAGCTAGTGTTCATGCAAGGTAGGGGTGAAGGCAAGTCTATTCTAGTGTTACGAACTGCTTGTTCAGTAACCCAAGAGTGTCAGGTTCTTCCCTAGGTTGCACACAGAGTGGTTGGATAATGGAAGTCTCAACTGTATTAGGGAATAATACAGGAGTGTAAAGCGGGGGGCGTTCATATAGGAGGATATGAACTAACGAGGAGAATAGACTGAAGATCCTCAGCCTATTCTATGGGCCTTATATACTATATAGGGTATAGGGTAAATGTCCGTGCTTCCTGAGTTATCCATCCTCAGTTAGCCTATAGCCGCCGCTCTCTCAGTCAGCACCAACTCTTGTGCTTCTCCATTTGTGCCTTTCCATCCAGGTCGCGAAGAGGTGCTTACCCATAAGCCCTAAGCCCATGACATGTGAATCCCATACGGTTCCTCCATGTACTCCTTTAGTACTCCTCTCTCCAATGCTGAGTGATCCATCAGAGCGTCGGCTTCCAAGGACATGCCAAATACCTTTATGTACGCTCCGTGTCGGAGCCGCCTAGTATCTGTTATGCTTGTGATCGGGTGGCCTTGGTGAGCAGCCCGAAGGGTTCCCAATAAGTCAAGTCATAACACTAGCTGTTCCAACACAGTGTGCTCCACATCAACTACACCACTTACGACATGTGACGGCAGCAAGACTCAATGAACCCCCGAACCCAGGCGGACATCATGGTCCTTTCGCAAGAAGACAGCACCCCTGGCCACCCAGTGCATCCGTTCTGGTACGCATGCATTGTAGGTATCTTCCACTGCATGGTGCACCACCACGGCCATGCCTCCGAGCCCAAGCAAATGGACTTCCTCTGGGTCCGGTGGTTTGGCCTCAATGCTGACACACCAGGTGGCTGGGATCACAAGCGGTTGCACAGCGTTGCTTTCATCCCCAAGGATGATCCTGCTGCATTCGGATTCTTGGACCCCGAGCAAGTTATTCGTGGCGTGCACCTCATCCCTGCCTTTGTGCGCGGATGTTATGACTTGACTTATTGGGAGCCATTCGGCTTAGTCTACCGAGTCCATCTGATTGTCAGTCTAACACATGCTAGGCGGCTCCACCATGGAGCGTACATAAAAGTATTCGGCATGTCCTTGGAAGCCGACACTCCGGCAGATCACTCAGCATCGGAGAGAGGAGTACAATCAGAGTGTATCAGAGAAGGTCCCCAGATACACATGTTATGGGCTGAGGGCTTATAGGAAAGCACCTCTTCGCAACCTGGATGGAAAGGCGTGAATGGAGAAGTACAAGAGTTGGCACTGACTGAGAGAGCGGCGGCCATAGGCTAACTGAGGATGGATAACTCAGGAAGCATGGACATTTACCCCATACCCTATACAGTATAAAAGGCCCATAGAATAGGCTAGGAACCTTAGTCTATTCTCCTTTGTTAACCTGTATCTTCCTATACGGGCACCTTTGTTATTGCGCAGTCCTCCTACTGCGCAACCCCTGCTATACACTCCTGTATTATTCCTTAATACAGTTGAGACTTCTATTACCCAACCACTCTGTGTGCAACCTAGGGAAGAGCCCGCTACTCTCGGGTTACCGAATGAGCAGTTCGTAACATTAGAATAGACTTGCCCTCACCCCTACCTTGCACCACCCTTGCTTGCTGCCACACCCTCTCTCATAACCTCGTTTAGTGGCTTAGACCCCCACTGAAAGAGCGTTGCCTTATACACCCTGGAGCAAGACCTAGGCCTAGGATATCCACCAGGCACTAGATGAATCAATAATCAACTCCGCCAAAACAATCGTCCTATCCATCAGCAAGGAACACATTGGTTCTACTCCAACACACGTCGGGCAGCTCCTCCAAACTTTGACAACTGCTCGTTTAGAGACAGACGATACTTTTTCACAAAGGAAGACGGAACAGAAGCAGAGTGGGTCTGGGACGAAATCCAAGTTGATTGGGTACCCCCACCACAGTACAGAGAACCCGAACCGGTAATACCGGAAGACTCCGAAGAGTCAGAAGAAGAAGAAGAAACACCTGAATCCGATCCCTCGGATATTCAAACACCGGTTGATACCCGGAACATGCGAAGAAACGCCAACATGTCGGCACCAGGACCAACCGACCCCCCTACCACGGGCACGCAACCTGGAAGGGGAAAGGTCAAACTCCTAGACAACTTCACAGGCGACAAGACCCAGTCACAACATTTTATTTTACAGTGTCTCCTCCTTTTTGCAGCAGAATCAGATCATTATAAAACAGATCATGACAAAATCTCCCTCGTTCTCTCTTGTATGAGGTATGGAATGGCAGGTGTATGGGCAGAAAACTATCTTGCCAAGACAGTTGGGGCGGACCCCCCCAAGGACCTTGGCATTTGGAAGACCTTCTACGACAGTTTCAAACTTCAGTTCAAGGAGTCCAACAAAGTAGACAAGGCCCGAAGTGCCCTTATGACCTTCTCCCAAGGAAGGATGACCGTGGACAAATACTCCAACCAGTTCATCCTCATCACTGCCGACGCCGACATCACTGATAAGGAACAAGTTCCCTACTTCCAAAGGGGACTGGATCCCAAGGTCATGGACAAAATATACAATAAGGAGATGCCGCCAAAGGATACCATCCAAGACTGGGTTAACACGGCCTGTGAAATAGACGGACATCAGGGAAATGCTCTGCTTAAAATTAACCATAGTTAAACATAAATTTAGCTAGATTCTTGTCAGTTACTATTCAGGATTTTTAGCTTCCCCCCCCTCTAATCCTGAAATTATAAGCCCTAATTAGAGCTAATTATGGTCTATTAGAACAAACATTATCTCCACAATTATTCTAGTTTATCCTTGATACACTCCTTTAAACATAATCACAGATGATTCATTCAATTCTAGCTTCATAGCACACACAGATATGTATACTGGAGACTAAATTAGAATTAATATACACTAATGCTCATCTATAATAACAGTTATTACCATATTTGTATGACCCACGACAATCAAATTACCAAATAAGAACAAGCGCCGAGCGCACCGCCCCATGCTCGTCTGGCAAACACCCTCGACAACCTGCTCGTCGATGTCCACACTATCCAATAGCAACCTCTGCTTCATTGAAAAATGCATGATGTGCATGTTAATCTGCTCAAATGAACAGGAACCCATTGTGCCCCTCACGCGAGGGGATGACCATGAGCTCCACGTCTGGGATGTGCTCCGCAATTGTACACTACCAGCCCGTCAGTCTCGATGTCAATGATGAGCACACATCTTACACATGATGTGAATATAGAAATTCACATTGAAGCACGCCATGAACTTGATATCTTGGTAGTGTAGGTAAGGCTGTATGGAGAAGTTCACGACAGGGAGGGCAACTTGAAGGTGGGTCGAGTCGTCAAAGCCCTATCAACAAACTTGTCAGCGCGTCTCCCCATCTTGGCTCGTGCACAGAAAATGAGGTCGCTAGGGAGCTACTTTCTCGCACAAGTTGTAGGATCTGCACATGCAGGAACAGCATGGATAGAGACGTGAATGACGAGCCACGATGTCCTGTGACACAAAGTATGGGCATCAGCATCATAATTATGGACATAGCGAGGTAAGCGGAGTGCGATGGGGCACGCCACAGTAGAATGAGGTGGAGAGCAAAGACACACCTGACTGTCAAAGTACACAGCCTTGACTATATGACAGAAAAATCCAAAGTCGACAATGCCCGTCAGTATCCTGATCTTTGCAAGGTTCAAAGCGCACGAGTGCAACATCAACCTCAAAGAGTACGGAAACCCAAAGAAAAACGACCGCCCCAAATGTCAGGTCAATTACACAAATTTTCGGGAAAAGCCCTTGCATCGCACCAAGTATGGATTAGCGAGCATCTGTCGCGGGAACGGGGCGTCAACGATGAAGTTGCCGTTGTCGGAGACGACAGGGCCCGCCTTGGCCTTGGCCATGCGGAGCGTGGCCTGTGGCACACCGAGGTGGTGCAGGTTCTGCAGGAGCTTTGCATAGGCGAAGGGAGCAACTTTGATCGGCACTCCAGAAGTGTACCGGGCAGGAAACGGGAATCAGTGTTTGCTGCTGATGGAGAGTTATCAGCGAAGCGGAGAGTATGGGACGTACGGTCGTGCCGAGAACGTCGGAGTTCTTGCGGTAGTCTGCGACAACAATGAAGCTGAGATGCACAAGTGTAAGTGAGAAAAGAGTGCACAGAGATAGGGAGTACATACGTTTTCGCCGCTTCGGCGAGGACCTTCTTGCGAAGATGGCACGCGCCTCTACCTTTGATGCAGTTCAGGTCCTTATCAACCCTTTGGTACCGAAGTCAAGTCGATCAGACACATACAACAAATTGGGAAAGAGCAGGAATGGCAGATGACTCACTCGTCTGCACCATCAATGGTGATGTTGATAGTGGGGTACTTGTCGACGTCACCCAAGCGGAGATGGGACTGCACAATGAGCTGTTTTGACTGAAACCAGTGGGGATGAACATGCAGTCCTTGTTTAGCTCGTGTCCCTGCGCGACGATGCGTTCGACGACATTGGGCATGGTGGACCCTGATCCATATAAAGCAATCAATCGGGAAGCGAGCACGGTGAGTGAATGATTGGGCTGTCTGCTATAGATGCCTGTGCTGACATACCAGATCCGATGCTGATGACTTCGTGTTCTGGGAGGATGTGTTGTCGACTGCAGTCCAAGCTGCGAGTCGCTTAGAAGATTCTATTATGCTGAGCTTCTGGTTCACTACAAGCACTGACAAAGGGGAGATGGGTGAGTCATTGAATAAACAGAGAAACAAATAGTTTGAAGAGCACTGTCCGTTTTTCCATGTTCGTATCTCTGCATATTCTCCGCGTAGTGAAGGACGTGAGAGGAATCGACCTATGCTGAGTGGTGTACAGAGGATGGTGACGATGCTAGGTGAGGTCGAGCTGGCGAATGATGAAAGTAAGAGTGGAAAGAAAAACGGATAAAACACGAGGCGCAGTCGAAATGCGGTCGTTGTGGCAACGTCCCAGTTCGGGATATATTAGGAATATATTACAAATTATGTAGCCATCAAACCATATGAGCATATATCGTGTCATCCGAAATTTGGGATGCTTCTATATCCTCTGGTCAGACCCAGTGGGAGCTTCAGATCCTGGTTCCAGTCTCAGTATTTAAATAGAATCAGAATGAACATTTTTATTTTATTTGTACTACTACCAAAACATGCGAGAAAAAACGGCCAGTCATACGAGAAAACTAAGTACCCAGACAAGCAGTGTCGAAGAAGCAGGGCCACCACCCAGTGCGCCTGTGATTCCATTGTTGTGCTCCGAGGGGACGACAATGAGCGTGCTTGTGTTGTTCGGCGGGCTCGTCAGCATCGGGGACACAAGCTGCCAGCGTGGCAGTGGAGAGGGAAGGGGGACGGGACGTTGAGTGCCGAGATGCGCGAGATGACATCGGTGGGTCTGGGTGTGCTTGCCGAGGAGGTGTTTCTGCCGTAAGGGATTTGATAGTCAGAGTGTAATGAGGATTAAGTCAATAGAGAACTCACCGAGGGTTTACTATCTGCGTAACAATACGGCTACTCGAATTCAACGGCAATTCCGCGTGCATGGCGTTGAGATCATCGAGCAGATCGGCGACGCGCTCTGCTGAGGTTGTTCAAGACAAGGAAGGGGACAGGGATGGAGAGAGATGAGAATACATACCTATTGTTTCTTCTTCTAGCTCCGATCCCCTCGTCGATTTTGTTGTTTTGGTGCGAGTGTCGGTGCACAAGAGTGCCGTTTGGAGGATCTAGAGTGAGTAAGGTGCATATATGCGTGTGAATTGCTTACCTTGAGGCTTGAGAATCCACCTCGAGTTGGAGGCAAGTCATCTTGGGTATTGAATGTTCTTGAAGTGGATATTTGAATGCCAGGGTGTTGAACCAAAGGAGGGGAGCTCTGAGAGAGGAGACGATAGAGGAGGTTGAGAGAACGTTGGCATGTCCCCACAAGCAGCGACATACCGCATGCGGTCATTTATCATGTGACCATATCGACTTGTCCATTTCACGGATCCCTTTCGCAAGAAGTGTCCTGCAGTGTCCTGCCACCCCGACACTGAGTACAACCCCCCTTCCGCACTCTGCCCACATCTCAAGATCTAAACTTTGATCCACTCATCGTCGTGCAGCAGCAACAAGTGACTCCATGGAAACGAGCATGTAGCAAAGGTAAGTGCTCGGTTCGTCTCACTTCTCTTCGCCTGTTACGAACTGCTCGTTCGGTAACCTCAGAGTAGCGGTTCTTCCCTAAGTCGCGCAGGAGCTGATGATAGTGAACTGAGTCCGACTGTATTGGGATACAGTAAGGACAAGGGATAGGCAGTAGGAAGACTGCCTAAGGACGAGGGTCCGTATAGGATGATACGGAATAACGAAGGAGAATAGACTAAAGTCCTCTAGCCTATTCTATGGGCCTTATATACTGTATGCGGCCCTGACATGTGAGTGCATCCTTTGGTACTGCCTCTTCCCTATATATCCCTGTGTCCCACTTGCCGTCCGATGCTGAGTGATCCATCGGATTAGTCGGCCTTTGAGGGAATGCCGAATACCTTGTTGTACGCTCCGATGAGGAGCCGCCTAGTGTTGGTACGCTGGATGTCGGGTTAGACGTGCTCCGATGAGCCCCGAGATCCCAATCGTAACAATACCCCCTTTCTACGTCCGGTCGCCTGAACGGACCAGGTCGCTTGAACGGACCACGCCTTCTGCGTGCACCTCTTCCATCATCGTGAATCGTTCTTTGACTGTCTTGTCCGGATGCGTCTTCCGGTACGACTTCGTTTTCTGGGGCGAAGACCGACTTACGTCGTTTACAACGCCTAGGAGTTGTCCTTCTCCGTTGAGCTGTTTGTTTTGAGTACCTAGCGGTTTCCCAGGCCGCGTCACCCGTCCGATGTTTTTCCTTCACCGAAGTCTTTGATGCGAGTCACAAATCTGAGGGTTTGTACTTGGCTTGACGAAGAAGTTATCTTCCGCCTGTGCCTCCTTTGTTTAGATTCCTAGCGGGTAACCATCCCGCGTCATCTTTGCCGGCTGGCCTCCGGTCCTCGTCAGATCCACTCGATCCAGGCCTTTCCTGGATTCTTTTTTGTTAAACCAGGCCGATCCTGGTGATGTCAAGAAGATGATGGTGCGAAGATTGTTAGGTGGTGAAATAGAAACTCGACTGCTGTGGAGTCGGTTGAATGCGGGGTCGCTGTGTGGTATTCCCTCTATGTTGGAAGTTAGGGTCGTTCCTTGACCATAGGTAGTTTTGTCTCGTCGTTGCGGACGGTCCTGCTAGTTTATCCCTAGGTCGTTGCGGACCTATAAATTACACCTGTTCCCAAACATAATAGGCCTAGAGTGAGGACTTTTCTGCACGCCGGAACATTCATCGGTGATGCGCATAGGGCCATAGACCAATTTCCACAGCTCTAGAGATTATGTCGTCCCGAGGAAGAAGGTGACGGTTTATGCTATATCAAACCGGATAACTTGTTTTGGAGTAGTGTGCAAAGAGTTCTTATCTTTGGACACTGCTCAAACGCGGGGGTTGGTGTCAGAATAGGTGTTCTATTTTGACACGACCCACGCCTGCCCGTAACTGACGGGTCTCCTCAGTTTATCGTCATGAAGGACGGCCGTAGTTTAATCGTCTTTTCGGACGTCGCTATCGTCCGACTATGCCTTGAGTCCCGATAGATGTGTGCCTCCAAGGCGAGGGTAGTTTAAGGTCATTTCGGACTTGTAGCTGGAAGCGGTAATTCCAGCTCCAAAGGCGCCTCCCTAGAACAGAGGGAGACCGTAGTTTATCGTCATTGCGGACCAGGCTAGTTTTCCGTCATCTCGGACGCGACGACTTCGTGTTCGAAGTCGCCGACAGGCCCAGTTTAACGTCATAGAGGACGTTTGGTGGTGGACATGAACTTGTCCCACAACCACGTATCTCGAGGCACTATCCCAGTTGCCTCTTGACTGGCCCTTGAAGCGGAATTTCTTGCTTCTGACTTCAAGGGTAGACTGAACGGCCATGGAGTAGTCGCGGTCCTTGTCGGATAGCTGGCAACCCGCTCCATGTCTCCAGACCCCTCGCACGGAATTGAACCGTGTCGACCCCAGATTCTTTTACCGTAAGGCGCATGGAATCTGGAAGCGCCTTGACCTAGTCGGCAGGGTTCCAAGCCAGTGGGGCCTCCATTCCGCACTGCTGGAATGCATCCACACTCCGAGGGTCGGTGGTAGTTTTAGCGTCTTTCCGGACGAATGCCGAGAACTAGTTTATCGTCATTGCGGACCAAGCCATTCGTAGTTTTACATCGTTGCGGATGTAAGCCCCATAAGGTGGCCCGTCCTGGCTGAGAGGTTTCTTGTGATAGAAAGTGTTGATCTTCATCGGCTGGAAAATCCTTCCTCTGTGATCTCCGGTATTGAAGGGGACTCCGGGTGAATGGGTTGATCGCTTTCACAAGGCTTAGGCCCATTAACCCATCTTGTTGTGTGTTTGCACGAGGAGACTTGTTTTGAATCCGGCAGGACCCTTTTGAAGATCCCTAACTCTGTCAGCCCCATACGGTGGCCCGTCCAGGTTAGAGGTCGAATAGGCCTGTATCTGTGGCAGAGAGGTCGGCGCATATTGCTTTTGTCTTGGCGTGAGGGGAACCAACCCTCCGCGTTTGCCCCACTTGTTATTGCAGTCGGCTCCTGCTGCAACAGGCCTCCAGTCGCAACCACTGATACCCCTGGTGCTTCATTTGATTTCGCAGTTGGCTTCTGCGCCTAATGAAAGACGAAAGAACACCTTCTTATCTTTTCACAGTTTAACGACATGCAGGTCAACGACTTGAGCGGATCGTCGTCCGGGTTCGAGGTTTTCCTTCCTATCTTAGTTTAATGTCTTTGCGGACAAATGTAGTTTTACGTCGTTTCGGACGAACATCCAGTTTAACGTCATGGTGGACGCTTGTCGGTTGGTTGTCCTGTTCGTGTAACCGTTACCTGGGGTGTGGAGGTCCTTTCCTTCCGCTACCCTAATACCCCCCAGCGGGATTACCAAAGTCCCCTTCTCCTTCGTCGGGTCGCGCGTACGCTTCGTAGTCGTAGTCGTCGTATTGTTGGTCGAGAGCGTCCCATGCGTCTAATTCCGCCCTTGTCCATGTAACAGTTCCCCCCACCTCCGATGGAGAGCGAGGAGTTCGACAGCGTGGGCGCGGATTTTCTCTTGGATGTCCATGATCTCGAGTTCTGTCGCTAGTCGACGAATTTCCCTGTTGAGGAACTCGAGCGAGGCCGCCTCGTATCGTACCCGTACGTCCTCTAGCCTGGCTTGCTCTTTCGTGTCGTCGGTATTGAGGGGGAGTTTCGCGGTTGGTGCTTGTTTCGGCCCTGGCGGAGAGGAGATGGGTTTGCTCGTTTCGTCGGGCCTGTCGCTGTACGGTGGTCCAGACGTATTCGGTTTGTGCGGCGGTTTCTCGATGGCTCGTAGATGGTATTTCCCCGACGGTTGTCTCGTTCCATGGTACAACGCGGTATGGTTCAACCCGAATGGATCGTGATTGAGCTGTATCGGTGTCGGCCAGGAGGGCTGGTACGAGCTCCAGATTGACGAAAGAGGAGAATTCGTGGGGATGAATGAGTAGGGCGTGTCGCCCTGTGTTCCCTCGCGCGTACCAGGAAGCGACTCGGTGGTTCTCGGTGTAGGCCATGACCCTAACTCGGTCACTGGCGTTCGCCAACCGACACGGAATATCGCTTCGTTCGCTCCCGGGTTGTCCGATCCAATTGTGGTTCGCTGTAGGAGGGCATCGCCTAATCCCTCCAACTCTCCGGGCTGAGGATTTCCACTACTGGTAGGGGGTCCTCCGGGTCCGGAAGATGGTGCATTACCCGTTGTTGCGTCTGGTACATTTCCGTCAACATGTCCAGTCGGGCTTGGTATCGCCGCAGGTCGAAGTACTCGCTCACTGCTGCCCAAGAGCTCTGGTCCCGATGTTTCTGGCTCCATTGCATTAATCGGATTCGTTCTTCCTTCTGTCGGATCTGCCTGAGGGTGATCGTCATGAGTTCCCTCAACCCTTGATGAGGGCTCTGGTACGAGGACTCCTGTACTGGTATCAGATCCGATGGGAACCGTCGTCTGGTTTGTCGGGTCCATTCTTCGGGTATCCGGGTTTGGAATGGTAAGAACGACATCTGGCGAGGAGTTTCGCGATGGTGAGGAGGCTGATTCGGTGGTTCCTCCTCCGATGTACATGGCATGGTCTGGCGATGAGTCGCGTTGGTGTGGGGAGAAGTACGAGTTAGAGGAATCTGTCATGTAGAGGGCGATGGTCTTCTTGTCCATCGGTCCTTCCTCTTATACTGTTGCATCCACTTGCAATCCCGAGGCCCTTGGACGGTTGGGATATTTTCGGTGATACTCCTGTAGGGCTTCATCAGCCGTTCCTTTCAGTAGGGCCCAGGGTTCCCATGAGTTGTCCGCTTCTGGATATCCGACCCACTTCACGAGGTATTTGATCCACGACCGTGGCGTTTAGAGTCCAGAACGGCTTCAACTTCGAAGTGTTCTTCCTCGTTCAGGATCTCTGGCGGTGGTTTGGGGAAATTCTTCCCATGGGCCGTTGTCTCGTGATATTCGGTGAGCATTGATGCGTGGAACACGGGGTGGATCCTCCATTGTTCGGGATGTCCAAACGGTAAGCGAGGTCCCAATTCGGTCTTTCACCTTGAAGGGGCCGTAGCGTCGTGGGGCGAGTTTCGCTTTTGGATGTGTGTGTGGATGTGGGTGCCTTCTAACCATACTTGGGTTCCCTTTTCCCATTGGGGAAGTTTTCGGTGGGAATCCCTGTCTTTCGCGTGTTGCGCAGCCATGCGCAGGCTAGATTCCGCTTCTTCCTGTACTTCTTGGATCGACTTTATCCGTTCGACCACCGCGGGCACCCTGGTATCCAGAACCGTGTCTGCCGAGTAGGGTGGATTGTATCCATAGAGGATTTCGAACGGCGATTTTCCTGTAGCTGAATGTTGTCTGCTGTTATGAGCGAATTCTGCAAAAGAAAGTAGTTCCACCCAGTTGTCCTGATGGTGGTTGCAGAAGACTCGTAGGAATTGTTCGATCTCTTGGTTTACCCGTTCGGTTTCTCCATCCGTTTGAGGATGGTATGCAGTACTCAGCGCTGGAATAATACCCAGTCCTTTCCATAGTTCCCTAGTGAATGTGGCTGCGAATTGTGGGCCTCGATCGGACACCACTTTAGCGGGGAGACCGAAACGTTTAAAGACGTTGTCTTGGAAAAGTCTCGTGGTTTCTTCTGCCGTGATTGTTTTCTTGCACGGAGTGATGACGATTCCTTTTGATAGTCCTTGGTCTACCACCACATTGATCGAGTCGAACCTCCGCTTTCTGGGAGGTCGGTTACGAAGTCGGTGGAGATGAACTTCCAGGGTGTGTCCGTGGTTTCAAGCGGTTGAATCGGCGGGTGAGTGCGATGTGGCAAGTTCTTTGTAGATTGGCAAGTTGCACAACCATCCACGTAGTCGTGGACGAACTTTGTTATTCCCTGCCACCAATAGTTTCGTCGCACCAGTTCCAATGTCTTCGACCGTCCTGGGTGTCCGACTGCTATGGAATCATGGTGGGTTTTGACGATTGTCTTCGTATGGTGTCATCCTTTGGTACACAGATACGTCCGTTTCGTCGGATAGTTCCTTCTTCGTGTGTCCAGTTGTTTAAGGCTGTTGCCAAGGTGCGGGTGTTTTCCTAAAATTGCTTGTACTGCCGCTTTTACTACCGTGTCCTGCTCCGATCGAGAGTGTCGAATGAGCGTGAGGAGGTTTGAAGACTGTAATTCCGTGGATCGAACGCGCACATCCACTAGTGTTTCCTCTGAGTCGGCGAAAAGTTTGGACGGTAGGAGAGTCTGCGCCTTGTTGTCATTTTCCACCCCCTCATTAAGGTCTGGCCGCCTGGACAGAGCATCAGCATGGTTGGTGGAGCCAGCCTTGTGAAGGAGTGTAAAGTCGAATTGTGACAAGAACAAGCTCCAGCGAGCTTGGCGTCGAGTAAGATCGCGCGCAGACTGGAAGTAGACCAGATTCTTATGGTCGGTCCAGATTTCGAACGGATGACGGGCTCCTTCCAAGTAATGTTTCCAGTGGTCCAGGGCTTGATGATGGCGAGTAATTCGCGATCGTGAACGTCGTAGTTCGCTCCGGAGGAGCGAAAGATCCTGAAGATAAGCCACTGGGTGCCATGCTTCATCGGTCCCTTCTTGTAATAAAACCGCGCCATAAGCGGTGAGGGATGCGTCGGTGACGAGCCGGAAAGGATGCATAGGATCCGGGTAGAGCAGGACGGGTTTCTTGTGAAAGCCGATTTTAACGTGTCGAACGCCTTTTGGCAGGCGTCCGTCCAGATCCATTTGGCATCCTTCTTGGTGAGGTCATGTAGAGGTCGAGTGATAAAGGAGAACTTCTCGATGAATCGTCGATAAAAGTTTCCTAATCCCAAGAACGAGCGAATGTCCCGGACCGTGCGAGGGACGGGCCATTCCTCGATGCGGCTACTTTGAGTCCTCCATGGCGACAGATCTGCCGAGATCGTGTACCCCAGATAGTTGAGTTTATCCTTGTGGAACTCACACTTTTCGGGTTTGAGGTAGAGATCGTTGTCGCGCAGGATTTCATGACCTGTTTTATCACCAAGACGTGTTCGGCCACCGTGGCCGTGAAGATGAGGATGTCGTCCATGTATACCGTGATTTTCCTAGCGAGGATGAGATCCTTGAAGATCATGTTCATCATGGCTTGGAATGTGGCCGGTGAATTAGTGAGACCGAAGAACATTACTGTAGGTTCGAAAAGTCCAAGAGGGGTCACGAACGCCGCCTTGGACTCATCGCCTTCTTGATCCGTATATTGTTATACCCCAGCGGACGTCCAGTTTGGAGAACACCTTGGCTCCTTTAATGACGTCCAAGAGTTCCTGTATCAGAGGTAGGGGCAAACATTCCTAACCGTGTGTTCGTTCAAGTGGCGGTAGTCCTGTACAGGGCGGAGTTTTCCATCCTTCTTGCTGATGAAGAAGAAGGAGGCCGCGCTGTTAGCTGTGGACCGGCGGATAGTTCCCCTAGCCAAATGTTCTTTGACGAACTTCCTAGTTCGTCATGTTTTTCAGGGCTGAGCGGGAATATCCGGGGTGCTTGTGGAACAAAGGTCGGTTTTAGATCGATGGCGTGGTCCCATATCGTATGTCCTGGGAGTCTTTGTGACCGTCGCTCGCTGAAGATGTCGAGGTACTCGTGATAAGGCAACGGTACTCGATCCTTCAGGTGCGTGATGTCAATTTCCTCTTCGAGGTCTTCATCAAAACTGGCGAGACCTGTCGGTTCGGGGGCGACTTCCTAATGACTGGTTCCTCCTTGTTCACCGGAACAGGGAGGTCAAACTTGGTTTGTCTTGCCGACGTCGTCTACGTCGGCGAGTATGTCGAGCATTTTCTGTCGTCCTTGGGCGCGTCTGTCCCAAAGGTTTACTAGCCGTTTGAATTCGCTGTTTGTCAGCGTACGCCATCTTTCTCTCGGCCATCCTCTGGGGTCCGAGAGATCGTGTACCAAGCGAGGTTTTTCTCGTGTGTTTTTCTCCATTGTTTAGCCGTCCTTCGGCCAATGGTTCTCTTTTGCTGGTAATTCCATACGGTTGTTCGCATAGGGATCGGCACCCATCGAACCGTACTTCACGTTTCCTCCATCGAATAGAAGGATCGTGGTATCGCAGCCAATCTGTCCCCAGGAGCATGTCGTCTCTCCCAGATTGGTGATAAACATTTGAACGCGTTCCGTGTGCGTTCGACCTTGTTGGTCTGTGATGGTTAGATTTCCATCTACGCCTCTAGTTATGAGGCCGTTTTTGTTAATGGAGTCGTCGACGTTCCGTACTCGAATGGGTCGGTCCAACGGATAGCTGGGGAGGTTTGTTTCCATACCCAGGATTCGTTGACCAGGATCCCTTCGCAGGCTGAGTCGATCGTTGCTCTAGCTCCAGCTCTTCGGCCTTGAGTTGTCAACCTCACGTTCAAACGAATAGGAGTAATGATGTGATGGTTCATTGCTCGTACGTTGATACATGGTTGACCCTCCTTCGACCGTCTCTCTCTCTCTTGCTGGCAGAGGAGAGGCTAGAGAAAACCCTCTGCTACGTCCACCAGCACCTGCTTGGCTTCGCCCGTGTCTAGCTCTTTGAAGAGCCTTCGGACGGTAGCAGCATCACCGACGGGTCGGTCGAGTCGTCGTCGGTCAGGCGGTACGTAGCGTCCTCCATGGTGCGGAGGGGGTTCTCGGGTCGCGGTAGAGTTCGCGGGTTCCACGAACGACGAGGTTGTGGTACCCCACGGTGGTGCTGACCAGAACTGCCCTCCTCCAACTCTCGATGAAGTCGGCTGTCTCCCCAGTTGGGGTTCCTGATCATCCTCTTCCATGTCCACTTCGCGAGCTCTCCGACCTCCTCTTCCCACTTGGCGACGCGGATATCCTCTAGTCGGCCGAAGGCCTCTAGATTGGGATGATGATGAGCGGCAGTCCTGTGCGTAATGCCCGGGTTTCCCGCAGGCGTAACACGTGATAAAGGGCTTGCCCTCATGCGTCGCTTGTTTGGTTGTACGCCTTTTCCTCGAGGCGTCGATGTCCATATCGACGACCTGGTTATTCATTCTTCGAGGGGCGTTGGTGGAATTGTAGCGGGGAGTGGAGCGAAGGTGGAAGCGGTCTAGAAATCGCTTTTGAAGTTGTGGAGCTGGCGAGGAGGGTCTTTTGAGCACTGCGGGCTCTCATGCGGCCATCTATTTCACAGGCCATGTTGACCCAATCCTGGATCGTGTCTTTGGCGGAGTTTCTCGGTCATAGATTTTGTCGAGGACTTTGGGTCTAATCCTCTTTGGTAGTAAGGAACTTGTTCCTTATCGGCGATGTCGGCGTCGGCGGCAATGAGTGTGAACTGATTTGAGTATTCGTCCACCGTCATGCGACCTTGTGAGAAGGTCATGAGGGCGCTGCGGGCCTTGTCCACCTTCCCAGACTCCTGAAGTGGATTTCGAACTTCTCCTTGAAGTCTTTCCACGTTCCCAGGGTCGTGGGAGGATCTGCCCCATGTTTTGTTGAGGAAGTTCTCGCCCATACTCCTGCCGTTCCGGACCGCATGCAGGAGAGGACCAGGGAGATCCGATCCGCATCGGTCTTGTATCGATCTGTTTCTGTAACAAAAAGAAGGAGGCATTGGAGCATGAAATGCTGGACTCGGTTTTGATGCCTGAAAAGTTGTCGGGAAGCTTGAGCTTTCCTCGACCTGGCTGTACTGTGGTGAGGGGGAGGGTTCCTCCGCCGGCTGGGGCGGTTCCTGCTCCTGATGTCGACATGATGTTTTGGGGGTTTGTGTGTACGGGCGTCTGTGCGTCCGAGTAATCTGAGTGGGAGGATTCTTCCTCTTCTTCTTCCGAGGTGTCCGGTACTACGGGCTCGGGTTCTCTGTATTGTGGTGGGGGTTCCCAATCGGCGTGGACTTCGTTCCACGCCCACTCTGCTTCTGTTCCGTCTGATCTGGTGAAAAGTACTGTCCGTCCCTAAACGAGCAGTTGTCGAAGTTTGGTGGGGCCCTCTGGTTTGTATCTGAGTAAAACCACGAGGCGCCTTGTTTGTGGATGGGACGGTTGTTTTGACGGAGTTGATTATTGATTCGTCTAGTGCCTGGTGGGAATCCTAGGCCTAGATCTTGCTCCAGCGTATAACAGGTAACACTCTTCAGTGGGTGTCTAAGCCACCGAGTGAGGTCGTGAGAAGGGTGTGGCTGCAAGCAAGGTGTGCGCAAGGTAGGGGCGTGGTCGAGTCTATTCTAATGTTACGAACTGCTCGTTCGGTAACCTCAGAGTAGCGGTTCTTCCCTAAGTCGCGCAGGAGCTGATGATAGTGAACTGAGTCCGACTGTATTGGGATACAGTAAGGACAAGGGATAGGCAGTAGGAAGACTGCCTAAGGACGAGGGTCCGTATAGGATGATACGGAATAACGAAGGAGAATAGACTAAAGTCCTTAGCCTATTCTATGGGCCTTATATACCGTATGCGGCCCTGACATGTGAATGCATCCTTTAGTACTGCCTCTTCTATATATCCCTGTGTCCCACTTGCCGTCCGATGCTGAGTGATCCATCGGATTAGTCGGCCTTTGAGGGAATGCCGAATACCTTGTTGTACGCTCCGATGAGGAGCCGCCTAGTGTTGGTACGCTGGATGTCGGGTTAGACGTGCTCCGATGAGCCCCGAGATCCCAATCGTAACATCGCCTGCCCCGACGCACCTCTGCCTATCTCCGCCGCCTCCAGCCCCACCCTGTGACTGGACTACTTCATCACGTACACCCTCCATCGGACACGACTCCGAACCACCCTCACCTTCGCCTCCCTCTACCTCCTCCAGCGACTCAAGGGCCGCTTCCCTGCCACGAAGGGCTCCTTGGGGCACTGACTATTCATTTCAGCGTTCATGATTGCCTCCATAATCATCTGTGACAACACCTATCCAACAAGTCCTGGTGCATTGTGGGCCAGGGCATGTTTGCCCTCCATGAGATCGACCAGATGGAGCGCGAGATGTGCAGCTATCCCGAGTGGCAGCTCAATGCCAAGTCCTTGATCCTGCGCGATTTCGAGATGCAGGTGCACCGCAACTTTGCCATCTTTGTAACCTCTCCCCAGACTAACCTGCCCCAGCCCTTGCCCTCCACCTTCCCGCCCTCCGTCCCCACCGCATCCACCTTCACTTCCATCCCCATGTTACGCTCACCTCCATCCCTCAGCAGTGGCAAGGTGGCGGGTGATGCCATGTCGCTGTTGTTGCACACGTCCTCACGCATGTGCTCATCCGGGTCCACCTCCCAGTCACACAACCTCGCCCACTCGCACTTCGACCGGCTGCTGCTTTCCGTCATCAACACGCCCGGGCTCGACTTTGCGGAGGGCTGCGAGCTCATGCTCGAGCGGCAGGTGTCGGGCATCATGTGGTACTTGGATGAGCAGTATGCGGATATGATGAGCGAGGTGCGTCCCGTTGGTTTTTGGTGGGGTGGGGTGGGGTGGGGTGGGGTGGGGTGAAGTGGGGTGAAGTGGGGTGAAGTGGGGTGAAGTGGGGTGAAGTGGGCGTGGGGCCCTGGGGAGTCGCACGCGGGGCCGGGTGTGCATGGGACGCTGACGGGTCGTCGTTTGTGCGCAGGAATCGAAAGTCGTGCGGCACAGCAAGGGCGACCAGCACGTCCATCTGTACATCCGACTGCCATATATGCGTGCGCCTGCGCTGATGATCACGATCACGACATCTCTCCCCAGGTGCATCTACATCATCAATCCCGATTCAATCATGACCGCCGGCACCTGGCGCCAGCTCTCCACACTCGCCCCCAAGAGGCGCTCGGAGACGATGCTCGTGCACCTGCTGCCTGACACGCCATCCCTCACGGATGACAGCCAGGACGACTCGGACAATGAGGACGCCCCCGACGAGGCCACGCACGAGCAGCTCACCATGTCGCCTGCCGAGCTCCGCGCCATCCGCCGCATTGCCGCATTGCCGCTTCCGCTTCCTCCACCTCCGCCACCACCACCACACCCTCATTCAGGACGCGCATGTTGCCTTTCAAGCCCATGCCGCCCGCGATCGCATACCAATCCATCTGGTACCCACTCATTCCTGAGATGCCCACCTCGTCGCACTCCACCTCAACCTCCACCCCTCCTCGCTCGCGCCCTTCACCTCGACCTCGACCTTCAGGCTGCAGACGTTGTTTGTCGGCTGCTCAGCCTCGACGAATTGTAGACGCTGGCCATAACTCATCTTCGGCGCCCAACCAGTGTGAAGCCAGCCTGTAACACATCCTATTCACAGGAGCCACTCACACGCGCCTGCTGTGTGCGTATGGTAGTCCCATGCATTTTTTGTCTTTTCATTTCTTTACTTGCACATCTATTCAAGAGTCCCTTTGCTACCCACACTTGTGTATGTAATGTGAATATAATAGTTGCGGGTGCTTGTACTTAGAGCGCCAGCGAGCACGCGGGGACAACACAAACGCGAGTCGCGCCAAGCCACGCGGGTCACATGATAAGAAATAAAAAGTTGTGTAGTTTCCTACCTCGTCCTCTCAGCCATGGGGGGATTCTCACTGGGATTGACGCGCACAAGAGAACTACAAATTGACAACATAATAGCACGAAAGCGAGAAAACAACATGACACTAGCAAGAAACGAGAAACTTAACGAGCCTTCACTTTACTACTCGATTCTTGTGATGAAACTGACGATGTTCCACGGCGCTTGATTCTTCGGTATATGCATCTCGGGCCATATCACGCCCTCCTCTGTTACTATGTCCCAAGCGGCGCTGTTCTCCCCAAAGATGCTGACTTGCACATGGTTGATTGGGTCTGTCAACGTGTGCATCGTCGTGCTGCATCAATCAGCTGCTTGCATTGACTGTTACTTGTTTAGAACTTACTTTATACGCACCGCCGTGACTCCCCCACTACCCCGCCTCGCCAGGTAGCGTATATACTCCCATACTGTGTTCTCCACCAAGCGCTTCCCCCTTTTCTTCCGCCTATATTGCGACGGATGGTCCCACCAGATTATGGGATCGACTGGACGATCGCGCATCCTCCGCGCGTACCTATACGCCGCCCTCAGTTTCTCCTTTGATCTTACAAGACACTAACATGTACCTGATTGTTGACATTTCACGTTTGCAACGTGCTGTCCTTCTCCTGAGTTGACGCCTTCACGATGTTGGTGAAAGTTGTGAAGGCTGGTCCTATGAGATGACTAATCCGCTCACCACTGGTCATTGCAGAGGTGTCACAGTCTCAGTTACTAAGCGGTAACTTTCGACGCTTAGATGATTCACGCACCAACCACGGACGCCTTGTACACCGTGTTCAGCTTGTGACAAGTACAGAACTCGGCAGTCCGTGACTCAGGACGCTGTTCATCTGTAATTCCCTCTTCTTCCGGTTTCACGTCCTCGACACTGTGACTCTAAAAAAAGTATCATGACATTGGACATGTCTAGCGAAACCTAGCAGCAAATCAGCAAACTAGGCATGCCTGTGAGATCACAGACACATACTCACCTACTTCTGTTCTTTGGTATGAGCTGTATCTCTGCGCCGCATTCACACTACAATTTTCTGTCCATGCGACGCTGTACAGCGCACCCAGCTCGTCGACACCATCTGCCAACACGTCCGTTTTCCATCTTGCTAGATACAGGTCCCGGTACAGTTCAGCCTGATCCCAGGTGATAGCATTCGAACATTGCGAATGCCTCCTCCAACGACCCTGCAACGACACGTGCATGGTGAGTGAGTTCACAATCGTCGCGTAAGTGACCGCTATGCAGACTGCCACACCCTGAAGCAAGCGGAAGACGAGCGCATGGCATGACACGTCGAAGTGCGGGAGGAGCACGAGGAGGACACAGGACCAATCCACATACCTCTGAGGGAATCATTGATGGTGCCGATGAATTCAAGCATGGCGGGTACAACAGGTCAGGACGTCTCCGCAAAGTTGAGAGAACCAGCTCATTAGCGTGCATTTCAACAGAGAAAAAGAGATCTGTAGTCGAAAACTTACTTGACATGCTTTCCAAGCTCTAATTCGAGTTCCCAATTGTAAAAGGAATAATAGAGGAGGTTTCTACAAGTCGTTGTCGTGTCTCAAGAGTGAGGAGGGTTCGTCCATGCATGGGGCACAGCGCTTGTGTCTGAGTCATTGTCGGACGCATATATGCTGTCTTGTGCGTAATGTCCTTGGAGTAAAACTGTTGTAAGCTCAGACTATGGATCACGGCGTCTACTGAGATGCATCTTGAGTGGAAAAAAAAACTCGCAAGCGCTTGTGGATGTGATCCTGGTATCCTTGTCATATCTCTCCACCGCGTCTGTTTGTGGCGGATTACCTGTGTCTTCACATGCCGGCTTCTCAGGTATTGTTCTTGTCCCTGTGGTCAAAAGGATCTTGTTCCTGGAGATTGTTCGTTGATGATCGAGGTGTCAATTGATAGTGCGACGTTGCTGGCGGAGAGGCGGAGTGTACGGTACTGTTCACATAGGAACTCCTCAAGAGAGGTTCTGCTCGTTTGAATCCAGAGGATATGTGTGAAACAATAAAGGGAAAAAAGGGTCATTGTGAAGTATAGCATTACATGCAAGGGGACGGCGACAAAAGGAGGATGACTGGAACAAATTTTGGCCAGTCCGACGACACGCACACATCAGGTGACCAAAGAAGTGGCCAACACACAACCGGTGCATCGCTCAGCGACTCCATCGGACGTTTGCTCGTTCCCTCCTGTCTCTTCTCTCTCAGAGCAATGCAGTGGTACTCGTCTGGAAGGCTTGCTGCTCTAGGTGTGGAAGCAATGCAGAATTGGGTGGACGTGCTGATGAACAGCGATCAGGGGCTTTGGCTGCAAATAAAGGCTATCCGAGTACTGGACTCGAGCGCAACAAGGCGATAGTGCGACCACCCGAGCAAAGCCGACGCGCTCGCCAAACTGTGACCTCTGGCCAACATTTGGACCACAAAGTCATAGCAGCTGCGTGCCAAGGCAGCGTAACTCTGGCGGCTCTGCAGGGGGACAATATGCAGTGTCAAGTTTATAAATCGGTGCGTCAAGTCCCTACTGCTCGTTCACTCCACCACAAGCCTCCTGGCGTCGAAGTCAGGGTAGCCTGGAACTAGGGCTCGGCGTCAAGGGTGACGCTATGTGCTTGCAAAACGGTGCGTCCTCAGTCAACTCCCTACTGTTTGCTCACTCCGCCGCAAGCCTCGTGTTGTATACGTCAAGCAAGATCGTTAGGTGGGGATATATGGCTCTTGTTCAACATGGGCTTCGGCGTCCCGATTCGCATCCCTGGGCTCTTATGGGGTGACTAGCCCGGTGGCAACGTTTGTGCCGGCACAGCATGCTTATGTGTCGTGTCTGTTTATGTCTCGATGTCTGCAGGTCGCATGTCACAGTGAGTTTCCAGTCTCTAGAGTTCCGCTGTGTATTTAGATGGTGAGGCCTCGCTCAATAGTATCATTTAGTATTCTCTTGTCTACCCCATGATTAGTTGAAGTACTTATAATGTTTGCATAGTGTGTTGCGCACAATGTTGACTCGTTGAGTGTCTCTCATCAGCACAATGATTGATGCCTGCGATGCTGCCCGGCTCAATGTGAACGAGAAGAGTGATTAACTTGATAAGACTGTGCGGTTGTAACTACTGCCTCGCTCGTTGTTGAATACTATAACTTCGCCCAGCCTTCACCTCGCCTTCAACAAGTAGGACCATTGTGGGAAGGAAGTCTCATTATTATCATTATTAGGATCTGAAATACGATACATACTGCACAAAGACAACCTGGATTATCCAAAGCACAGTCGCTGCTCAAAGTCTTAACATCTGACGCATGTGCTGAACACGCTCAAGATGTATCTCACTCGTGTTCAAGCGAAGAGTAGATACGCATTGACGCAGATCAACGCACGTTCTCCGAATCTTGCGATCATATACAGCTTTTTGCTAGTCTGAGCGCCTGTCATAGTCCATTCAGAATGAGAATCTAAATCTATTATGTTGCCTCTGACCGTGCAGACATTTCACGCAAGAATATTGCTAATGATAACTTGACATTGTGCCACAGAAAATCATGGATCGCCATTGCATCACTGCATCTAAAGGTTTAAGATGAAGGCGTTGTCAAGACTACGATTAGTACTGCTGGCAAGAGGGAGTGAGGAGCAAACGAACCTGTGACCTGCCGTACCTGTGCCGTTTCCACCTCAGATGTCCGCGTCTCAAGCTCGCTGCATAGCTCCATGAGTTCATCATTGAACTGTCCTGCCTGCTACCGCGTGCGCTGGTGCTCTGGTCGGCTTCCCTCACGTGCGCCGTCTCCAACCCGCGGTGCCGTGTGCTCCTACCTTAGTGCATAGACATGTGATCCCACAATACCAAGAGGCTGATCTGTGTGCTAAACGCTCAGCAACTCGTTCACAGATACACAGCCGTCTCTTTGCAGAGGGAGGACCAAGGACTTACCGTATACATCCGAGTATACATCAGGGTACTTGCCAGTCTCCTTCTCCTTGCTCGCGCCTAGGCCCACAGCAACGTACAGCGCAGCCTTGCTGCTGAGCAACAAGCTGGAATCAGCTCTGCCCTCTGGAGTCTCCATCTGTCCCAGACACAGTGCCCTCCTTTTAGCTCATCATATTCAGTACCGTATTGCTCATGCAAGTCTCATCCTGGCCAAGGTTAGGAAGCAGTAGAGTTAGTTGAGGCGGGGGTGGCTGGCCCTCTGCGAATTGACGTACTTTCCGCTCCTCCAGCTGTTACGTGTGCGGCGCTTTCTGTGCGCACACCTTGTCAAGCTATGGGATTTGGTGGAGCGAGGAGGTGATGTGCACCTGTCTTGTATGAGACAGGCTGAGAGAGTGAAAAGAGCCCACGTTCATCCGATACGAACGTGTGTAAAGTTCAATATACCTCTGAGGCAGCAGCCATAGATGCTGCTGCTGCTATTGCTCTCGTAAAGTAGGTGCAGGACAAGTGGAGAGTAGTCCGAGATTCAACATCTGTCGCATGTTGTCATGCGATAAGGTAAGCATACACCGCTTATCAGTCGTCTCCATCTCCCCGGACTCCCACCTCGTTTAGGTGAGCGTGGGCCTCATGCCCCAGCTGACCATTGACTCCACCTGGCTTGTATAACTCAAGCACAGACTGATCTCGTTCATGCTGTCAACCACCGCCGTCCCTCCCACCTCTTGACCACCACCTCTCCCGCCCATCTTGTACAAGAGACTTCGGGCGTGGCTCTTTCTCTCCCCGCCGACATTAACACCACTAACTCCCAGTGCCCACACTCGTACGGGACAAGCATGGGCTCTTTTCGCGCCGCGTCCACCTCATTTTCGCCAGCCTCATATAAGATTAGCGTGTGCCCATCGTGCCCTACTGATAAACATCTGTCTTGCCCTACCGACCAAGTATCACCACCCACACGCCTCGTACCAGACGAGGGCGGGCTTGTCTCTCTGCCACCGGCCATTATTTTCCGCCTCTCTTCGCATCTCATCGCCATCGGGAACTCGTCAACCCGCCTCTACACGACAAGCATAGGCGCACCTCATCCTCATCCTCTGCCTCGTACAAATCTAGCATGGGCTCAACTTATCACTGTTATCGAACACCCGTCTCGTGTCTTGCTGCCTCCACCCACCATTGTGCCTTGCCCTTGCCGGCAACCACCTCCCGTGCCTCGTACAAACCGAGCGCAGGCACGACTTGTCCTCGCCCCGCCTTCGCTGTTCCTCTCTCCTCCCCACCGTCATTGACTACTTCTACGACAGGGCCAACCTGCTTCCCCCATTGACCCTGCCCGACTTGTTCAACACGAATGCGGCTCGAATCGTCTCCACCATCGATTCGGCCCGCTGCCACTTCCTTTGTACGAGACATGTGGCCTGTATTGCGCTCCATGCCCTGTTCAATCGCGTGCAACCTGTTCTCGTGCAACACAAGAGCGGCCTCGTACACCTCGTCGATGCGCGTAGCCACGTCAATTGACATGCGTACCACATTGACAAGGAAGAAGCGGGGCTGCTGCATACCGTGTGATTTATGTAGATCGCACAAATTTGTATCTCAGTACAAGTGTTTTACCACTCTAACGTCGTCACTGGTTTACTATTTATTTTAGAATTTCACTCAATGAGTAAGGTCTGAGTCTGTCTAAGTTCAGAATACTTGGCAGAGGCGACAGAAGCCCTCAGAGCCCTCAGAGAAAGAACAGACATCCCAGACCAGCCAAGACATTTTCCGATTTGCTGATGGGCCCGCCCTCAGTCAATCTTTGAAGACAGTATGCCGTCTTATACAACATGTTCAAAGATATGACGGATTCACAACGGATTCACAACTTAGGTGACACTTTCATATAACCCGCTGCACAAGGAGACGTAAGAGAGAATAGAGATAGATAGATGAAGTCTCGATAGAATCAATGGTTGCATAGAGGATTTGATAACAGAGAGCATAGGACAATGGGCAACAGGCAAAAGACAAACCCTGATCACATAGAAAGTAACCTATATCAAACCCTTAGATATTCCCTCCTCGTGGTGGCACCCGACAGCAGAATGGCCACCAATGTGACTATGAAGAGGAGCGGCAGCGGAAACAGTCATAGCCGCCAGACCCACATTCTGTGGCGTAACATCGGACTTGGTGAGATCGGCAGGCGTCCCGACAACAGACTGTATGAAAATAGCAGGAGATTTACAGCAACGGTGAGACTAGGAGATAGATTAGCAAATCGCGTATACAGTAGCAGGAGGCCAATGTACAATGAAGATGGTTTGTATCTGTACATGGTGAGCTTCATCGAACACTGTGAGCAGGACTTCCTGATGGAATTGAAGAGTGATATAGCGTGCCATCTGGGCTCCACCGACAGCGGGAGCCTGAGATGGAACAGGGGCCTGCGGCTCAGCCTCGCTTGTATCAACAGCGGGAAGCTGAGGTGTGACAACGGCCTGGCGTACACACCCTTCTTCACCGGTCAATGTACCCGTCGACGAGGGTAGGACGGGCGAAACGGGGTCGAACGACATTGCTGAGCAGATGAGCACACAAGACAATGTCAGCAAACATGGAGATAAGGGCAGGGGATTTTCGTACATAGTAGAATACTCTCCAAGGGGGGACTACCCATGATAGCGCGGAGTCAGGTCAGATTTTATACATATGATGTGGGATTAAGAAGGCTCTTAACGAGCTAGGTGCTTACTAGAGCTTACTACCCATGGTCAACCTAGAACGGCGCATCGCTGTGTTACTATCTACGATCCACATGATGCCGTACGTAGACCCATGAGACCAAAGACCTGCATGTGGGTACATAAGGTCGAGATTTCTGTTCCGACTCAGCGCACTTCTGTGAAATTTGAAATATGTTATACTTCTGATGGTAGCAGTGAAGCTGGCGCAAGCCTGCTGGCGAATGGGCATTTGAATGACCATAGGCACACTATGAGTCCCTGTAGAGTCAAAGAAATCAAGGGTGCTCTATACCTGAGCTCGGCTGGATAGTATAAACACCGAGTTGTGAAGTTAACTACGGGAGCATCTTGGCAAGATTCCTGGTCACATATACGGATTTGACCATTCCCATTCGCAAATAACATGAGTATCATCTGATTCAGCATTCAGAATAACAACAAAACAGACATGAAGAGCGAGTGTAAGGAGCGAGGGTATACCGATGGTGAACAGCATGCCAAAAAAGAGCGGAAGAACAGCAAACTTATCGACCTTTAGCCCTTCTATTCAATACATATCGTCGGACCGCTTCACAACACTTGAGCAGGATATTCGAGGACTGTCTCATCTTGATCTCGACGCACGTGCTTCAGCCATGCGAATCATCAGGGTTAAGATTTAATAGGGAACATGAAAGCACTTACAACGGCACCTCAAAGGCTCCACTATCGTGGCTTCCAACTGCATAGAACTCGCTGGACCGGCCGAGATACAAAAGCGGCGAGGCGGCAGACAAGATGGTGATTCCAGAAAGCACTCTACCGGGCTCTTGAACAACTAACTGTGCAGCTTGCTGCAACTGCGAAGCCGGAAAGATGCTCGCCCTCGTGAAGACAGTCAGAAGGTCGTGTGGGTAGTATGCCTGTAATGTTGAATAGGTTGATGGGTAAAATGGAGAAGGAACGATTGACTTACAATGTAAGAGCACTCGACTTGCACTAAAGTGGCTCCATCTAGGAGCTCGTGAGGAAGCGAAGTGCGAAGTTGGAGTTCGACTAATGCTCTTGAAGAATGGGATGATATGGTATCCATTGTGGTTGAAAAAGGAGGGGATGCACTAGGTAGAGGAGGGGACAATAAGTGTGGAATTAGAAGCTCGAGATATCATTCATCCTATAAGCTAGAAATACTCACATGACACCGGGAAATTTGGAGTGAATCCGTGCCGGAGGTGTCCTGCGACCTGAAAACCCTAAGCTGTTTGGTAAGTGGGTCGAAGCCAGGTTGTTGCGTGGTGACGACTGACAGTAAGGCTGACAGGCCAAAAACGTGTCGATTCTAACTCTGAGGGCCTTCTGGAGTTTGACTTGTCTTTCCAGGCACGCATGCGCGGCGAACATGTCAATAGAAGGGGCCCCATACTTGACACTGAATGCTATTGACCTGAAACATTGACCTGATGCAGGAAGTTTAGATAACGGCACGGTAGAAATCTCATCATGACCTGGCCCAGCGTGCGCCAAGCTATGGCTACCATAGATCTTGCTGTTTGGAGTCGGACAGATAATCATAAAGACATACACACAGCGGAATCCAGACGGCCATTAACTTCGGAAAGATTGATGATCCGTGGAAGAGAGGCTAAGACCTTGTGTTGGGACCGTGATTTCGACATAGACTGCGTCGCGTGCCTTTCCTGGCCCGTGAGCTATAGCGGCGACTAAGGCAATGTCTAAGAATGGTGATGGCGTAACTGCATGCGTCAGTGCTACGGCATGTGGAAAACTTTGGAATGAGACGCACCGGTGCAAGAGCTTTATTCCATCAAAGAACATAAGCAGCACGAAGCGCCGGCGAAGAGAGGCTTGTGCACGAAGCTTTGAACGGTAAAAGCAACAGGCATAGGCGAGAAAGATGTTGCGTAGAGTGTTCCGGCGAGAAATCATTTGTCTGCATAAAGCGAGCGGCGCAGGTCAGATGGACCTGGCTGAGAACCTAGAGGGCGCTAGAATGGTGTTTCGTGTCCTGATCGTCGAGGGCGATAGCCACAATCCATCGGCTACCTCAAGCGGTCGAGATTGCACAGGTGCCATAGAGAACAGAAACAAAGATAAGGGAAAACAAATGGTTTGATTGAAGGAATGTAATCGGAGTAAACTCCTAACTGTACAATGGAATACATAGTGAAATGAGTGGATAGCCGAGCCCGCCAGCTGGAAATGATAACAACGATAACACAGAGTGAAAAGCAAAATGCTTGTCATGGGGATGGAATCCAAAGTGCATATTACTGAACACTAGCATGACGAGAGAAGATGAGGAAGATATTCGAGGCAGGAAGTGATGTCAAATGTCGAAGAAACAGAGCGGACTGTTAAATGGGGAGAGAAGTATGTAGCGAGACTCAAGGACTGAACATGAATAGAACGACTGGAAAGTGATTGTATATGAGACATGAGAAATGAAACAAACAAAAATGAAAACAAAACCGATATGAAGAATACCGTAGTCCGAGACAGAAGCTTTGAGTTCCTTACTGATACACCTGTTGTCCACCTAAGCACGGTGTTGCTGCTGCGAACCATGCATTCTGGCAATCATCGCCTTGATGCGTGGGTTCACCGTGCCTGTCGTAGTCTTGCTTGGATCCATTGGTTCGTCTGGTAAAGTTTCGCTGGACAGTTCCAATTGTGAACATTTCGGAAGCCGACATTATCCATAATAAGAGGACGTACCTAGACTGTTGGAAGAGGCAAGCCATGATACGGTGATACATCTCAGGATTGGTTGTTTCAATGGCGTGCAGTGAAGCAAGATGGTCCCTGTATTTTTGACCATACGTTTGTCCATCAAAGGGAAGGCGAGTATACGTCCCGCTTTGATATTCTACTAGAGTGGCATAGGCCTACGTACGAAAGAGAATGATCAAAGTTAGCAATAGTGAACAAGAAAGGAAAGATGCAAAATAACGACAAGGGCGCCGTTAAAAAGGAACAGGTATATACCGTTGTGGCGACCAACGCGACCATAGAAGAGGGCATTTCCTTTTCCCTTGATCCAGGCCCTTCTTTGATGCTTGACTGATATGTGGACAAGAGAAATCAAGCCACGGGCTTGGCACCAAAGAACGATGCATGTAGAATATCAATGATGCCTTGGCTGAGGAACGGCCGTTCCTCAATATATTTGCCTCTCTGTATCCCGGGTCAGAATCCACTCACACATAGTTTGGAAGTGAAAGGATCTTCGCTGTAGCTCACCTTGCTTGTGAAGATGTAGTTTTCGTCTAGCAGAAGGTTATTGACTGCGATAACCCGCTCGGTAGCGTCAAGGTTCTTGAGGCCGTATGAATCGGGGACCATGACCGTTGCTTTTTCCTTCACAACACCTCGAAAATTTGACATCCTTCCCTCTTGCTAAGCATATATATAAAAGGTAAGGAAATGCACACGACACCAAAATAGCTGAACATACGCTAGAACCCAGGGTATCGGCATAGTCCTTCTCTGCTGTGAGGCGAGCCTTGATTGTGTCATAACCCAAGGCGGATGCAGAATTGAGAAGGGATTGTCGCATAAGATTGACGCGATACGGGCCGGCTGGCGGGAATGCATACTCCCAGCATAAGATATAAGGTGTTTGGCGAACATTGGTTTCAGTTATCAGTCTGTGAATCTGAGGTGACTGCGCTCCGATGCCTGCGAATTTGCCTGCCAGGGACAGGACGAGATCCGTGTACGCTGGCCAATTGGGAACATCTGAAGTGTCTACCTGCATCGAGTCGTTTATGGTTTCTTCCGTATTCGATATATGAGATTGGTCAGGTTGTCTGTCAGGTTGTCTGTTTTGTTCCCAGTCTGACCGAACCTGAAAGAGAAGTTGAATTGCCAAACATTGACAAAATTTGAAATCAAAGATTTACTAGAGAAAGGTTGCGACCAAACTGGTCGTGAGCATCTGGAACGAGGCCTGGATTACGAGGGGGGCGACGGCGACTCTGACTTTCTACCAAGACGGTAACTTAAGAGTGATTCTTCCGCTGATTGCGCGCCTGCAAATCAATCTGTAGAAAGTGAGGGAAATGGTACTACATCGTAGAAGATCACGATACACACTTTATTCTGACTGCCTGTGGAGTTGAAGACCTGACGTTCGTGATCGCGCTTTCTCTTGTCACCCGAGCTCACTTCATAGACAGGTTGACAAGTCTTCCTCACCCCGTCAGGCTGAGGGCGCTTTGTGGAAGCATCCATGCTAGCCGCGGTGGCGCCGGTTGTCTTGTCTCCATGTACGGGTTCTTCAGTGCTCTCGCGATCGAACTCATCGTGAGGAATTGTGAAGGATTTAGTGTTCTTGCATCTAGGCTGCTCGGGATGAGTGGAATACTAGTATTGCTAGTGTGCAGTAGTGTGCCGACTTACTCTGGTGCCCTCTGCCGCACCGTGTCCATCCAGTGATTCGTTATCAAAAATCCATATGGGTTCCTGTTCGAGAATCATTGGTCCATTACCGGAGCACACCGAGAAAATAAACTCACTCCGCATTTCATCTTAGCTGATGCCCTCGAGGTCTTGACCCCAGATGACTTCTGCGTTCCTTTGCCCCCATCCTCCAACTCCCACTCCTCACTGTTCTCTTCCGATCCTGTTTCATCGGCCTGCAGGATGGGGAAGTCGTCATCGGAATTGACAATAGATGAGCCCAGAGAGTCTTCGTCAGAGAATGCCTCGATAATATTGATATCTTCGTTGTCTTTCAATGACAAGTCAATATAGCGAATTATTACCAGATGCGATCATGCACTTACCCCTATCTGCCGGTCGTTTACCCTTATTACTACGAGACTCACCCAAGCCTCCAGTTACTGGTAAGATTCGACCTGATTTGTCTGCAAGGAATGACCTCGTCAATTGAAGAGCAAGAAGTAGCATGTGACGTAGTTCATACCCTTCGCAAAGTAAACACTTGGTTGTCGCGTCAGCGCTTGAGGATGCCGCTTGATGGTGATCTCGTTCAGGTCGGTGTCCTCAAGAGGATCCTGGGACTGTTCGAATCCAGTATCTCTGTCAGGCTCTTGAGAAGATGTCTTCTCCTCGGAGTTCTCTTGCGAGCCGCTATCTTTCTTACGTGTCGCTGCAGGGAGTTCAAAGTTATCAGGACAATCACGGTTGTTGTGCGACTATTGGTTTGACTTACCTAACTTCAATTTTTTAGTTTCGGGTCCAGTCGTTTTGGTGGTAGAGTGCACAGGATGTTTTGCAGGGCCTTTCTTAGCAGGGGGCATCCAGACTGCCAATGTGATTGGAAAGCCTTCCCAGGATATGAAATTCATAAAATACAAACTCCGAAATTCCATCGCCTTGGCCTTAGCCTTTCTCACAGATCGTGTTAACGCTATTGATGGCTCATGTTGGCAATTCGAAAATGCAAGAGGAGCTATAGGGAGCTACGCACGTCTGTCGGCTGGCTCTGATATCTCGCCATCCACTACAGGGGATAAGTCGCTGACAATATCTGATTGAAACGCTGTAGTAAGCACTCGCGCCCGAGTTCATTTCAGAGACTATCAGACTTACCTTGGTTGTGCATAACTCACAATTCTTCCATAAAAATCGCTTGGTCTGTTTGTAGAATTTTCTGTCTAGCAGAGGAATACACGGTCAATGTGTACAAGAAGGAAGGTGAGTGTCAAATCTGAATGAGTTGGTGATGCTAGTTGGCGAGCGCAGATGCGTCTTTTATATCTTTTGTCCAGCTCAAACATTCTTCCAGAGCTCTCGCAACTCTCTTCTGCTTCACGTATCACGTCCCTATCGTATAATTTTCGAACAAAATTATCCAAAATAGGTTCACACCTTGTATGTTTTCTTTCCGGTCTCTATGGTATTAATTACATCTCCACAGACGTCCAGACCATGTCATTCTATTGTCCAGACTGTGGAAGGAATGGCTTCTCGCACAGCGGGCTAGCAAAGCACTTCAGAAGCTTGAAAGATCCCAGATGCCATACCTTTATGAGTCAAGGGATCATGTCAAACGAGACGCTAGAGGCTGGGCCCAGTGTCCCTACCGCTACACAATCGTATTATCTGGACGCATGAGGTGAGTGCTCACTCTGTCCCTCGAGCGATTCAAAGAAGTGATAATTGCTCGAACTTCCAGAATTTTGTGATCCTGCTCCAGGGCCATCTTTCCTAGGAGACCACTCCACTAATCGCATGCAGGAAGACGAGCCTGACAATGCCATACCGCGGTCAGAATCTCCTGGCCCCATAGAACATGACAACGACAATGACAACGACGATAGCGATGACGATTATTACGAAGGAGAACACTGGGAGGCCCCTGTCGAGGACGTCGGTCATCATGATTTCCCAAGCGATGGTGACATGCATATCGATGAAGAAGAACGGCGGGCTCTGGACGATCGGTTGGCAACAGAAAATCTGTTATGGAACGATCCATCTGTCGTCAAATTTGGAGGGGCCACAGGAGCTCCGGTAGGAAACAAGGGTCAGTCCAACTACAACAATTATCATAATATGATTGATGCCCCAGACAAGTCGAACATATGGCATCCATTTGGATCTAAACTGGAGTGGGAATTTGCGCACTGGGCCAAAATGCGAGGGCCAGGGTCCACCGCTGTCACCGAGCTGCTACACATAGAAGGGGTGATTGCTTTTTTTTCGCTTTCGCATTTTCAGAATCCAATTTGAGGGCTAATATCTATTCTTCAGATTCAAGAAAAGCTTGGGATTCCTTTCAAGACTGTGAAGGACATTGATAAAATCATTGATAGTCAACTTCCCAGCCATCCCGTTTTCAAGCACCGTGAAATTGTCGTGGAAGGCGAATCTTACGACATATATTTCCGTGATATACTAGAGTGCGTTTGGGGGCTATATGGTGATCCAGAGTTCGCGTCTGCCATGGCGTATGCTCCTGAAAAACACTATGCCAACAAGGACAGAACGGTGCAGATGTTCAATGAATTTCATACTGGGAAGTGGTGGTGGCAGGTTCAAGTGAGTGGTGAGCTTGTGCCCCTTGAGAAATACTGACGTAGGAATACATTCAGAACATCTTGGAGAACAAGAAGCCAGGGTCTACCATTCCAATTATCATCGCCACCGACAAAACTCAGCTTACACTATTCAGAGGCAAATCCACTTACCCAGTGTACCTCTCGATCGGAAATATCCCCAAAAGCATTCGACGCAAACCATCTCACGGAGCATATGTTCTGATCGGCTACCTCCCTGCCGAACGCCTCAATCATATCACGGATGACGACACTCGCCGGCGTGCAAATGCTAACCTCTTCCATGCCTGCATGCGCCGTATTCTTGAACCTTTACAGACTGCTGGTATACACGGTATTGATATGGCCTCAGGCGATGGTGTCGTACGCTGCTGTCATCCGATCCTCGCTGCGTATGTGGGGGACTACCTTGAGCAGGTGCTGGTTGCATGTTGCAAGAATAATGAGTGTCCAAAGTGCCGCGTTAATCGTCATGATCTAGGGGAATACACTGTTCACAAAAATCGAAATATGCAGGACACTTTAGAGGCTCTCACATCGATCGATCGAGGCCTGGCCGCATACATTCAAGCCTGTAAGGCTGTCGGAATCAAGCCAGTACATCACCCTTTCTGGGAGGATCTCCCCTTCTCTAATATCTTCCAGTCGATTACTCTAGACAATCTCCACCAGCTGTATCAGGGAATGGTGAAACACGTCATCTCATGGATCAAGTTTGCCTTTGGTAAACACGAGATAGATGCCCGCTTTCGACAACTGCCTCCCAATCACAACCTTCGTCTCTTTCACAAAGGAATTTCGCATCTATCTTGTGTAACAGGTGAAGAACACAAGGACATTTGTTGTGTTCTGGTTGGGGTTATCATCGACTTGCCCCTGAAGGAAGGTCAATCATCTGTCCGCCTTGTCCGTGCAGTTCGCGCTCTACTCGACTTCGTCTACATCGCACAATATCCCTCACATACTACCAAAACACTGCAGTACCTGGACGACGCACTTGCACAATTTCATGCGAACAAGTCTATTTTTCTAGATATCGGAGCTCGAAATGACTTTAGACTTCCGAAACTCCATTCTCTAATGCACTATCATCATTCTATAGGCCTTTTCGGAACGATGGACAATTATGATACAGCGTACTCCGAAAGACTCCATATCAACCTAGCAAAGGAGGCTTGTTGCTCAACAAACCGAAAGGATGAATACACGCAAATGACCTTGTGGCTCCAGTGCTGGGAAAAAATTCAACGGCACACACTTTTTGTGAACTGGCGTGTCGCAGGAAGCCCCACAATCTCTAACATCAAACCCCCCATGTTTCCGCGACAGCTTCGCATCAAGATTGCCCACTCCCCCAGCGAAAGTGGTGTTCAAATTGACGACATTCCCGCCATATATGGAGCCATTGATTTCCACGCAGCACTGGTGGAATTTGTTCTGAAACGATCCCACCCTGACCTTACGATTCGCCAAGTTCGAACACTTGCGTCTCGTTATGTTCTTCCCTTCCGCACAGTTGCCGTTTACCACAAAATCAAGTTCTGGAACGAGGACGCTCAAGGACGCGAAGATGTTCCAGAGACACTTGATTGTGTCCATGTACGACCCTCGCATTGAGATTCAAAAGGCCATGAAGTTCCAGACTGATTTGATACAGTGTTGGTGAATGAAGGAGATGGGGAAGAGTCCGGTGTCGAAGGTATCTAGTTTCTTTCCACCGTCCCTTCTGTGCAGCTGAGTGCTTTCAGGTTATCGTGTAGGTCAAATCCGAATCGTCTTTGCACTCTCCAAAACAGCCAAGAAGGCTATGTTTCCATCCCATCATCGTCATGATCCATCACCATCACACCTTGCCTATGTAGAATGGTTTACTCCTTTCGAAGGCAAGGCTGCGGACAACCACCTCATGCATATCGTCAAACGTTCCTTCACACCTGCAGTCACCAGTGGAGAGACACAGCATAAACAAATGGCTAGTATCGTCCCCATGGAAGACATACGCTGCAGCGTCCATCTAATTCTGAAGTTTGGACGAGTGGCCCCCCGATCATGGACAAGCGCAAATGTTCTTGATATGTGTACAACTTTTTTTGTTAACTCATTTACGGACAGGCACATGTACATAACAGTCTACTAGTTTCAACATATCGCATGAAAAAACTTGTCCTCTTACAAGACTCCTTGAATTTGACTGGGTTTAATTTGTCATATGCTCAAGCGAGAGCGAGAGGGATAATAGCGAGTTATGACGAAAAGGCGAGCGCGCCGTGAGGAGCAGTTCTGTCGACCGATTAGACTTATGTTAACGATGATTTCAAACATGGCTAACGTACAGCTAGAGTGGAGCATAGTGACGCCAAGGGCCCGAGGAATATGCACATGACGAAACTTGCAGATGATGGTGATTCTCGATTTTGGTGAGCGAAAAAGCTGAGTGACATTGTGTCTGGGCCGCACAACAGAATCAATGGCATTAAGAATAGAGTGTACATCGTGTATGCGTGTACGAGATCAACAGGATTCCTAGGAAAAAGTAATACTCCTTCCTACGAGGAGCGGATCCTATTAGCCTGGGAAGGAAGCCTTATCATAATTCAATAAATGGACATAATGCTAAGCACGCTTACTGAGTAGTTCAGTGAGAAGGGTAACAGCTGCATTGCGTCGCGATCCACATGGCCTTGGTCCAGAACCTCGACCGAGTGTTCACTCTTTCATGGCGCTGCATTGCAAGTGAAAAGGTATCCGAATTGGAGACTCAGTGGGATATATATCCTGAGTGTTGAGATACTGGAGAAAGCAGAAAGGGGAAAACGAATGCGAGGAGGTAGAGAATAAAGTCATGGGAGACTTTCTTTTGCAAGCGCACATCCCGCTCAATCTGTTGATCACCTACTTTCAAGATTATTGCGACTTGGCCTTGAAAACTGTCTCTCTGCACCAGTTTGGTGACCGCGACGCTTACCGCTTGTGGTAGAGAAAGGCAATTTCTCTCATGCAATTCCCCGCCGTGGTCTGAAAATCATTCCACAGTGCTCTTGTGGCAGTCGAGTTCGAAGAGCGTGCAGGTTTTGAGGGCTCCAGGCCTTGGGCAGTATATGACTTAGTTGCAACTGTGGCTGATACACTGGGTATGGCAACCATGGCTCTCTCCCGTGACAATGTCTCACATGGCACAGGTATGATCCCTTTCTATTTCTCACTTCCATCAGAATATTTCAACATGCTCTCGATCCGCATTTCAATGGTATCTCTGTGAGTTTCTTGCTGTCGCAGGAATCTTACCTTTGTCCGGTGCTTCGACTTACCAGCACCCGTTGCCTTCAGATATCAGTCAACTACTCTGCGGCACCACGACACTACCCTTCGCAAAACGCAAAGCCGCTCTCATCGACAGATATGTTACAATCTCAAGCAGAGACCATCCCCCCGCTCACTTCGCAGAGGGTTATCTATGGAGCAGAAGTTCAGGATGTAGGTTTCACATATTTTCAATTATTTGATACCGTGCTGGCTCTGCAGAAGTCGGATAGTAGGCCGTTGATGCTCGGCCGTTGATACTCCGGCTCTCTGTCAATATCGGGCTCATTTTCGATTATATCACTGACTCAAGGTTATTACAGGCTGCTCGCCGCTTGCGCATGCGTCTTTCCAAGGCGTACGCAGCGCATATGCTGAAGACATCTCTCCAGGCACCTCCAGCCAATACGCAAGCCCAGACCATCTACGATCCACACATCCCGCCCTCTTCGTACCTTCCGCACGCAAGTGTCAAACAACTTAAGGATCAAGAAGCGCGCCCATCTCTGAGTCAACCAATTTTGCCTCTTGCCTTCAAGACCCCATCTGCATCTGTCTCTATCAAGCCTGCGATGACATTGAAGCGCGTACGAATGGATACACATTACCATTGTGACCCAAGGCATCCCTCGAAGAGAGCACGGGAGCGCAAGGACATCGTGACATCGGACATTGGACATCATTGACTCCCCACGAGCAACCATTCGCTTAAAACCTTGGAGGTGAAAACTCGCTCACAAGGTGCCATTAGGCTGTTTGCAGCCTCAACTCTGCCCTTCATTAGTTTGCCGGCACGGTCATATGTGCGGATTTTGCCCCGATTCCTCTATTCATAACATCCAAAATTCACATGCAGGCACCGTCGGACAAACGAGCAAACTGTGGACCTCACTGTAGACTCTTGACCAGTGGCCGGTCAATGCCCTCTGCTGCCGATCTGGCGGCTGCGAGTTTGTTGCTTTTCTTTCATGATCAACATCCATCTGCACATGCGACAAATGGTGCTATCAAAGTCACTCCGGTCAGTATGTGCTATTCCACGATGCCTTCTGCTAAACATTGTCTAACCGGAGACTCCCATAGCCGCGGGACGAGACCTTCAGTCTTAATCTCAAACACCGTGAGCATTCTGGGCTTGGCCTGCTAAGATAAAATCACTGCCAGACTACTGGTGCGGCGTATGTCTTCTGAGTATGAATTTTGAGCGCAGCGATGGAAGGTGTCTGTTTATCATGAAATGATTTCATGGCGATCATCGTTTTCCCTTCTCTTGCATATCTCTTCCACTTCTTGTGAGTTGATCTATTTAGTGGTGTGTTGTGCTGCGTGCATACTTTCAAGCCGGCTAGGCACTTTCAGTGGCCTGTACTTACTCATTGTGTCTGGACTCTGTACGTTTGATGGTCGATCGCCTGCAACCCTGAAATATCAAAAATTACGCATGGCTTCAACTTCTTCGCATGCTCCTTAGACACTTTCCTGGCTCTTGGATCTCTGCAACGCTTGCTGGCCCCGCCAAGGCAACCGTGTGCCATCGTGTGCCCTCTCTGTTGTTCCCATGCAGCTTGTTCACTACGGTCCATCCACAACCTTTCCCAGCTTTGATAGACCAACAGATGCAGTCAATCAATCCATTCGTCATATCATCAGAGCAACATTCAACATCTACGAACGACTATCGACCCCACTCGCCGCCGTCTCTTCTACTCATTCCACCCCCAACCCCCCCTAACTTCTCTCCTATGCAGGGTCATGATCGCGATCATGATACCATACATCTTCCGGCCCCTCTCTTTCACAGTCAACCAGCCTTTCGTACTCCTACCAGGCCATTTCTTTCTCCCCTCTCGCTTCAGACTAGTTCTCCCCAGGTCCTAGATGCCACTGCCTCGGCTCCACTCGAGTATTTGACGGCATCTCCTCTCCCCAATGAATATTTGCCAAGGAGAGCATCCATGGAAAGAAATGGTGTTAGTGCGCCTCGAAACTCGCTTGGAAATATGGTAAGTTGGCATTACTGTTGTGCATATCTTAATCGCCAGTATCTGACCTTTGAAGTTATCTGTTTGGGATGAGGGTCTGAACACTGAACGTGGTGTGGAGTTGAGGCTCATGTTTGCCTGTGCACAACGCTCTCATAGTACTGCTGAAGCATCTGTTGCAGTGATGGCGGCCAAACTGCAGCTTGAGGCAGCTCTGGATGCTGCTCGACGTCTCATTGAGGCCGACCGTCACGTCTCCGAAGTATGCGCAGCTGCTCGTGAGAAGGGCTACAATGTTGACGATGATGATAGTACGGTCTCTATAGGTCGTACATTAGCAATGTTGGTATGTGTTGAAAACCACGGTCTAAAATCACTAAGGCATTGAGACACTTCTTCAGACCCTCAAGCATTGTAGGGAATTGGGATTAGATGTATAAACAATGGGGTTGAAGGTAGTAACAATGGTCGGTCCATCAAATATACTGTTCTGCTTGAATCATGCTGTCCGAAGGTTACTTGAGGTATCATTGATTGTCATGACTACAAACCGTGCTCATGATCTCCTGTAAGAGATCTACTTCCTCCAAGGTCGCATGTTAGACTGGATTGAACATTCTAGTGGCCACGCGCAATTCGTCGAGGAGATCCAGGTCATAGAAGCTGACATTGGAGGATCACGTACTAGGCCTCGAGGAGCTTATCGGTGCATCGACTCCCTTTTTTCTCTTTTGGTTATCTCTTCACTCTTTGCTAATTCACTGCCCATCACATGTCCGTGTTCATCAAGCGACAATATCTTTCAGCGTCGCCAGCCGCTCCAGCACTACTGCTCGCAGTTTCCAGTCCAAGCCATACGCCAGAGGATCGACCAAGGGCGAGAGGGTCACCGTAGACCCAACGACAACGACCGCTCGTGTCCATACGGTCAGTGTTCATCTATATACCCTGAGCTCGGAGACTGATGGAATATTTTCGATCAGAGTACTTTCTTTTTTTCAATGTGGATGCGCACGTCGCCCAGATCGGTATGAAATCTCCGAAAGTGCGTACCCGCGCCACTTACTAAGTCCTCAATCTTCACAGACTATGACCACCTTTCATGCATCTACAGTACATTGGCTTTTGCTGTCCTACACACTACTCACTATCGTCTTCCTTTTCTGCCCACTCGCTTCCTTGCCGGCCGTCACTGGTACAACTACTCTCCACCCATCCTGTCCAAGGCACTCCTCATGTGGCCCTTCGCCGCACGTGGGTGGTGGCCGTTCAGGCCGCACGCAGTGATGTGCCGACGGTGACTTTGACTTTGACTCCGAACACGACCATGAACACGACCATCATGCGCACTCTGCGCCCTCACGGCGTCAGGTATCCGCCTTTCATTCTGCCCCGGCCCTGGACCCGCTGCACAAACAGATGTGGCGCCCTCATTCACATTGTCGCTCTGTTGCGGCGTAGGCACGGCTTCTGGATCGCTTGGAGGACGGCAGGCACCGCAGTTGGCCCTATGGATGTTGAGCACTTTGATTGCCAGGCCATAGCGATCATGATGCAGAGCGCGTGTGGGTGCATACACGAGGGTGTTGGATGCCGTGTCTTGTGAGAGTCTCTCTTTTGCAAAGCGTCCCTCTAATAGTTTTTACTCACGTCTTTTGTTTCCAGTGGTAATACTCTCGGGACTATTTATATTCTGTGCCAAGCCGCTGGCTAGACCCCTTTCCCCAGCTTGCCCCTCATCCCCACTGTCCTCTCCTCGCTGCCTCTCGCTGCCTCTTTCCCGCGGCGGCCCTTGCGTCCCTTTGCCACATTCCGAGCATCGACGGTCACACCACTGACCTTGGTGCCTAGCACCGACAGCCGCTCGCCCCGCCGCACGATCTTCACCTTTTCCGCCGGCGTCTGCTCCCGGCTTCACGTTTCTCGTGCCTCCCCCGGCATTCCCCATAGACACGGACTTCAACGTCATCAAGCGTAGTCACAGGGGTACGCCGTGACGGGTCCATGAAGGGTCCGTCTTTCTTCGGGGTCGAAGCCTGTCGAAGCCCCACTTCTTCACCTGGGCTGGACGGCAGCATGGCTGGGCGGACCTCTCACCTTTGCCCATGCGATCGATGTCCTCATGATCAACATCACCAACGACGATATCTGGTGCACATCTGCACGTGCGCTGGGCTCGAAGCGAATGGCTGTCGGCGTCGTCCCGGACGAGGCGGATGAGCTCACCCACGCATGCAAGGCCCGCTCCTCATCCATCCATGCGCATCCGCCTCATTCTATGCTGCTGCCTGGATCACTGCGACCGCCCGCATCCCCTCCCTCAGCTACGGGGTGATGCCCTTAGTGATGCCGCCCTGAGCAGCGCGCTCCTTCGCCTCGACCGCGCGCCCCTCGCGCTCGCACTCCGCTATGTGTCCTTCTTCTTTTTCCGTGGCAAGTAGCCTGATCCCGTTCTGGCTCTGTCTGCGGAAGCGCTAACTCCCACGCATCATTTCCAGCCCTCCGCTCCCCCCTCGAACTGACCCCCTTCACCGTGATCTCGTCGCCTGTCGCCCTCTCCGCCTGCGCGCGCATGCTCACCCTTCCCGCCCGCCCTTTTGCCATCTGTCTCTCGCTCGCGCTCCCCAATGGCACCAACGGTACCAACTCCATTGCTTACACTTCTATTCATGCCCTTTCCCGCCGGTTGCTCCACCCACTCGCCCTGCAGATATTCCTCCTTCCCACAAGAGTATGCCTGCGGCTGCGGGCTGAGTGGCAGAGGCCACAACAAATAGTGTGGCAGCGGAGATGAAGATGAAGCGGATCTCGAGATGAGCGAAAGAGCGCATTGCAACCACGGGAGTACCTGACACATGCTCGCTAATGAACCTGCTGAAAGAGAGGTCTCGGGCAGCGAGCTCGATGTCAGAGTCGGCGACACAGACGCAGGAGGCTATGATGAGCCACTTCATGATGAGGGCGGTTGCAGTTGCATGTGATGGGTGGATGTTCCAAGCCGCCGATGCGCACACATCGATAGGGTAGTCTCACCGCACGCGCGATACGGTCCCTATGTTGGCTAGTGGGTGCGAGAGCTACAACACATTGAGGCACGCCCCACCCATGATAGGGGGTGATGTGGTGGCCGAAGCGGTGCTGGACGCTGGACCTATGGTGGTGCAGGATGTCCGCAAGGGGTAAGGATATGCTCTCTATGCGAGGAAGAGAACCTCATCGTGTTTAGGTGCCGTTGCCATGTCATACTGCGCCATATCCCCGATCACCCACTCACCGAGGGTGGCGTACAGTGGGCCCGCCAATTTCTTGCGCAAAGGTAGGTGTCTCTCACGATTGCGATGATCGAGGGTATGCGGTACAGCGTACCGGGCACGTCGTACATGTGGGCATGGCATGAGTGGCATTGTGAAGGTCGACCCTTTTTACGTGGGCCGAAGAAATCCAATGGTAAGTGAATTACGTTGAAACGAGTATATGTAACCCGACAACAACAATAGGAGTGCACATAGACATAACAAGAAGTCAAGATGTGAATAGGACGAAGGAAACGATAGGATCCAAGAAGGAAGAACAATATGGGGGAAGCAAACGACGCAAAGGTAAAGAGAATATTAAAGTGAGCCGCGCGACTGCCCCGAATATCACACCCTCGCCGAACGGACTGACTTGCTCCTGACACAGAATCTCCAGCTGGAAACAGTCCAGATGAGGCGATCATGAAGGCTGTACAGCGAAGCGAGACGCACCAAAGTAGGCCTACTCGAGCGTTGTCGTCACTCGGCTCCTCGACGCTGGCGCATTTCACCTCCCCCGCGTGTTCAGGCTGTCTGATCGGGTTTTTTTTCGAGCCCTTGTGCAGGGCGGATGACACGGCCTTCTGCGCGTTGGAAAGTAGGTCACTAACATGGAGGGGAGGGGGAGGGGGGATGACAATGACAGAGTGGTAGGGTCGACCCATGTTCAAGGCCTGGCCGGGCAAAGGTGAGTTCTACCTTGGACAACGGTGGGCAACAAGAGTTGGCTGAAACATACCTTTAGTTGAGGGTGGATTATCGAGTGATCAGTGTGGATAGTGCACACGTGAGTGGTTTTCTAATGAGATGTAAGGTATTTGAGACCCGTGGCCGGCGTGGTGGGAGTATGAGGAGGTGCAGATAGTGGTGGCTTTGGGGATGCTTTGCCGTAGCCGAGGTCGAGAAAGAGGTGAGGAACACACTGGATCTCGAGGAAAACGACAGGAAAGTGATCATGGGCCCTCAGCTGGACAAGAAGGAGGCCGAGTCCCAGCGCAGGTGGAGCAGGCAGGAGAGGTGCTCCCAGCGTCTAGGAGCCCCGACGAGCAGAGACAAGGCTAAGTGCGTGTCGTATGCGCAACTGGCCTCATCAGTGCTCCAGGAGACTCTGCGCGGGTGGGCGGTGACCGCCCCTTAACCCGAAGGCGGTGACCCTGGCTAAGTTGTCAATGAGGGCTGACAAGGTAGCATCCACTCAGCAGGAATGTGCTCGACGTGCCCGGGCTGTTTTGGTGCGAGCCGATCATGCACGGGCTGTACGAGGGGGGGTTCCTAGGAAAGTCGGCCAGAAGACTGAACAATAGATTGATGGGGCGAATGGTCTGGTTGGTCTCCTCCGGCAGGCTGATGCACGATGGTGGGTAAGTTGTTGGATACAGTATGGGCCTGGTGCTTTAGTCATACACAATTGTTGCAAAAATTCAGCGCTTTCCCCCTAGACTCTCATCCTTCTCTGCTGCCCTGTGCCCCTGGCCCTATCCTGCGTACATAGCGGTGGATCTCTCGACTCTTTCCCTGACCGGCGTCTGTTGCTTTTTGGTGAGTCTAGCCCTGGAATCGTTGATTACGCAGCATCAGTCCCATGGTGTAGACTCCAGAAGCAAAAAAAAAATGAGTCAGTTGTTAGTTTTGAGGCAGTCTTGCGCAGGCTGTAAGTAAGCAACCGACTCAGTCTCTTTGCGCGAACGTTAGCAGAAAGCCTAATATTATTCACCTGTAAGTAAGCAACCGACTGAATATAAGTAAGTAACGGAACATGCAACAGTAAAGTAGATTAGCCTCACCTCAGTCTCTCTGCGCGAACGTTAGCAGAAAGCCTGAGGTGGGCGGCTCGTCTATAGTAACATATATACTACAAATTAAACTCGGGTGGCTTGGTACTGTACAGGTGATCGAGGGAGCAGCGGGGTGGGTGGTTTATCCGATCCAGAATAGGAAAGTAAGTAGAGCTTGCGGGTGGCGGGTAGCGCGTGCGCGCGACGGTAAGTAACGACAGTAAGTTTATAAGCAAGAACCTTTGTTGTACTTCGCATGCGCTTGCACGGAATACAACACTCCCCCTCAAGCCATGCAGAGTCCCAGTTCAGTTGCAAAATGCTTGACCTTCGCAGAAGGGAGCGCCTTCGTCAAAGTGTCGGCAACCATGTCGTCCATAGGGCAATAGATGAGTCGGAGAGATCCGTTCTCGACGACCCATCGGATGAAGTGGTAGCGCATGTTGATGTGCTTCAATCGTGCGTGGTACTGATGGTCCTGCATCAGCGCGATCACAGACTGATTGTCAGAGAACAGTGGTGTGGGGATGTCGACGGGGGCTAGGATCTTGGCGACAAGGCTGCGGAGCCATAGGGCTTCCTTCGTAGCATGTGTCACGGCAACATACTCGCTCTCCGTGGTCGAGAGCGAGACGACCTCTTGCTTCTTCGAACTCCAAGATACTGCCCCTCCGTCAATGATGAATGCGTACCCAGATATTGCCCTCCTGTCCTCGAACATGCTTCCATCCGCATCGGCATAACCGACCATGTTCTTTTCCCCATCTCCGTACGTCAGCCATAGGTCTCGCATCCCCTTCAGATACCTGAAAACTCTCTTCACAGCTTCCCAGTGTGCTGGCCCCGGATTCGTCAAGAAATGTGCCACTGTCGAGACGGCGAATGAAATGTCGGGTCGAGTTGTAAGCACTGCCCACTGCAAAGCACCGACAGCCTCGCGATATGGTACATCACGCATTGCTGCATACTGAGCAGTCGTCCGGGGGGTTTGCGAGCTGGAGAGTCGAACGTGGGGTTCCATCGGGGTGGACAGTGGTTTGAGCTCATCGAAGCCAAACCTGCGGAGGATGGAGTCGATGTACGAGCGTTGTGACAGGTGGATGGTTCTGGCATCCTGGTCGCGCCGTATCTCGATCCCGAGCAACCAATGAAGTTCACCTAGGTCAGTGACCTTGACATGCTTCCTCAGCTGTTCCTTGAATGCCTCGATGAGTAGGATCGTGGTGGCTGCAATCGTGCAGTCATCCACATGGACGACTACAATCGTTAACTCCGCGCCGTGGCAGCGGTAGAAAACTGCCTGGTCGACTTCGCACCTTACAAAGCCCATGGAATCAACAAATATCCAGGTGAGCTTTTGATACCAGCGATGGCCTGATTGCTTGAGCCCGTAGATCGTGTGCTGCAGACGCAGGACTCTACCGGCGGCGTCTGTCGGAGTGTACCCGGGAGGATGGCGCATGAATATCACCTCAGCAGGCGTCAGGTCGCCGTTAAGGTAGGCTCCCTTGATGTCAACTTGGTGAAGCTCGAGGTTGTGGCGGTTAGCAAGAGCAAGGACGGTGAGTACAGAGGGAAGTTTTGCGACAGGTGCGTACGTGTCAAAGAAGTCAACACCGGGCACCTGACTAAAACCCTGGGCGACCAATCGGGCCTTGTAGCGGACCATGTTTCCTGCGGCGTCCTTCTTCGCCTTGAAAACCCACTTGGATCCCACGACATTTGCCCCCACTGGTGCGTGTTCCATCTCCCATGTCCCTGCGGCCCTCAACGTCTCAAGCTCTTCCTCGATAGCCTTCTCCCACAGTGGCCAATCTGGTCTCCTCCTTGCCTCAGCCAAACCCTCGGCTCCAGCGCCTTTGCGTCGCCCATCTCGGCTGCCAGCGCATACTCGAAGGCGCCATTGTCTTCATCATCCAGCGCTAGCGCCGCCTCCACTTCTGCGCGTTCCTCTGTGCTTTCGTCTCCTCTTCCCGGTCTCTCCCCCTCAAGATCTCGAGCATCATCTGTGGTTGGAAGCTGGAGGCCTAGGGGAAAACTGGGGTCGGCAGGTCAGTGCGAGGACACGGCGGTTCCGTCGAGGATGTCGTGCACCCGCTGGGTGGGTTTCCGGACACGCGTTGAGCGCCGCAGCGGCTCAGGAACGGGTTGCGGGGGTTCTGGCGACAAACGAGGGACTCCACTAGTAGGGACATTGGGTGGTTCCGCGGTGGTTGTCTCATCGAGAAAAGCGGAAGGTGGTGGTAGGATTTCACCAGTATCCTCCCCCTCGAGACGAGCTGCCGTGGGGGGAGCGAAGTAAACGTTTCGTTCCACTATAATGGAGCACGTGGTCGTCCAGTACACCCGGCAACCCTTCGCTTCCTCATCGACGCCTACCCACCGGCCCTCTTTCGCGCAGACATCCAGCTTGGACCCAGAGGGGTCGTGTACCCACACGCGACAGCCCCAGACGCGTGCATTTCGCAAATCGGGCTTGTGACCCGTTGCGGCCTCGAAAGGTGTCATGCCGTCAACTGCGCGCGTCGACGTGCGATTCTTCAGCCAACAAGCGTGACGCGCAGCCTCCCCCCATAAGTTCTTAGGGAGTCCACTCTCTAGAAGCATGGCCCGAACAGCCTGCAGGATGGTCAAATTGAGCCGCTCGGCGACGCCGTTGTGGGCTGGCATGTCATGCACAGTCAACTTTTGACGAGTGCCGGCGTTGCGCAGGTGCTCGATGAATGCCATGCTGAGGTACTCTCCGCCGCGGTCCGAATGCAGGACTTTGATCCTAGCGTCGTGCTGGGTGAGGCATAGAGCCTCGAATTGCTTGTAGGCTGTGAAGGCCTCGGCTTTGTTTCGCAGGAAATAGAGGTACGTCAACCGTGTACGATCATCCGTGAAGGAAATGTAATAACGGCGGCCACGTAGCGTAGGGGAGGGTGCAGGTCCCCACAGGTCCGTATGGATTTCGTCGCCAAACGCCGCCGCGCGTTTCCCTTCTCGCTCCTTCGCAATCGGTTTGCGTTTTGCCTTCGCAAACACGCAGGCTTCGCAGAAGGTTGGTTCCTCTTGTGTCGTGTCCAAACAAACGCCGGTGACGAAACCTTCCTTCACTAGACGTTCCGCGGCTCTCGGCGCGATGTGCCCCATCCGCCGGTGAAGCTCCATGACCTGGATACTTTCCACTGCCGCATACGCCCCATCTTCTCCCCCTTTCGACGCCAGCTCGGGTACGTCACACATGATGCGGTACAACCCCTTCTCCGTCTTTGGAACCTCGCCAACCTTCACCCCAGACGGGTCCGTGATCCCGCACTTGCTGTCCACGAAGGTAACTGAGTAGCCAAGCGCGTCGAGTCGTCCGATCGATATGAGAGTGTAACCGACCTCGGGCGAGTATAAAACTTCGGTTAAGTGAAGTTTCAAGGGTGTCAGGCCGTTCAGGACCTCGACGACGAGGTTTCCGATACCCGTGGCCATAAATTTTTGCTTGTTTGCTGCTGTGAAACTCTTCGAGGGGATATCGGTGAATCCCTCGAAATCAGCGCGGTAGGGGGAAATGTGACGAGTGCTTCCAGAGTCATAAAGCTCCTTCCGCGGGAAGCTGGAGGGTTTCTCCTCGGGAACGACAGCGGCTGCTTCGTCACGAGACTCTCCGTTGTGTGCTTCCGCATGAGAAAAGACCGGGTGTGTGTCGGCGGTGGAGCTGGCCAAGCTCGGACCGTCAGCGGGTACCCTCTCACAGCGGCGCGCCTCGAAATATTCCCCATCCACAATAACATACTCCTCGTAGTTGTCCCCCCAAATGTCCTTGCTGTCGAGACTATGCTCCGGCTCGGAATCGCTGTCCGACTCCCACTCAGTCTCGTCATCACTCTCGACAGCCCAGTAGCCGTCGCTTTCAGAGTCTGACTCGACGGCGGCATTTATAGAACCTCCCGCCTTCGTACTGGCCCCCTTTCCTCCATCCTTTGGCTTCAGTGGCTTTGGACAGTCAGCCTTGAAGTGGCCCTTCTCCCCGCAGTTCCAGCAAGGACCCCAAGGCTTGGAGTTTCCACCCCCTTTCCCCTTCGACGGTGCAACCATCATAGCCACCTCTCCGTCATCCTTCTTCGCGGACTTCGGAGTGCCTGTCAAGCGCATGGGGCGCTTTGCCTTGCGCCGCTCGTGTTCATTGGAAACTGCCCTGATCAAGACGTCGATATCAATGTCAGCCTTTGGGTTCAGGACACGCGAAGATGCAAGTAGGCCAGAAGCGAAATCGGAGAGTCGATCAGGGATCGCAGCAATGATGGTGGAACGGTAATCTTTCTCGTCAATATCAACTCCGCACGCCGCTAATTCCTCCCGTTTCGTCCACAGGTCATCGAGGAACATGCGGACATCTCCACTGTTCGCGCACCGCATCTCCATGAAAGAGCGCTGCATGTCAGTCTGTGCATATGCGCCTTTCAGCGTGTACTCGGAGACAATGGCGGCCCACTGCAAAGCGACTCTGTTGAGCTTCCTGACTTGAACAACGGTGGAATCGGGGATGCGCTGGATGAGGAGGTAAGAGGATATGTTTTCGTCCTTGTGCCACTTCTCGATGGCAGCTGACTGAGCTTCGTTGACAGGGGCTACAGGTGACGGACACACGGAGGTACCGTCAAAATGTCCCCACATCCCCTTCGCTTTGATGGCGGCCTCGAAGCGAATGGAGAAGATGGCCCAGTTGTCCCCACGGGAATCGAGTTTCGGGATCGATGAGGGGAGGGTATCGGTGGAAAAGGAAGTCATAGACATGATTTACAAGGGGGGGGGGTACAGATAGGGGCGGATTTTTGCACAGGGATATCGCGGGGCCCAATAACCTGTTAGTTTTGAGGCAGTCTTGTGCAGGCTGTAAGTAAGCAACCGACTCAGTCTCTTTGCGCGAACGTTAGCAGAAAGCCTAATATTATTCACCTGTAAGTAAGCAACCGACTGAATATAAGTAAGTAACGGAACATGCAACAGTAAAGTAGATTAGCCTCACCTCAGTCTCTCTGCGCGAACGTTAGCAGAAAGCCTGAGGTGGGCGGCTCGTCTATAGTAACATATATACTACAAATTAAACTCGGGTGGCTTGGTACTGTACAGGTGATCGAGGGAGCAGCGGGGTGGGTGGTTTATCCGATCCAGAATAGGAAAGTAAGTAGAGCTTGCGGGTGGCGGGTAGCGCGTGCGCGCGACGGTAAGTAACGACAGTAAGTTTATAAGCAAGAACCTTTGTTGTACTTCGCATGCGCTTGCACGGAATACAACATCAGTGAGCTGCATGGCAATGCAGTGCGCCTCTGGCGCTTCCTTCGGAAATTCGTGCCGCGTTCACAACCTCTTTTGACTCACTCCAGTGTCTTTTGGACGTTCACATCTCTCATGCCTACATCTAACCCTAGCGCCTTGTCCAGTGCCATGGAGCAGCTATCCATGGACTCTCCTAGAAAGTCTTCCCACAGAGCACCTCATTGCAGAAAGTGTCATCGTCCACGGGCTGGCCACCCGCGCAAAGGCTGCCCATATGTGAACTCCATACCCTCAGATACGAGTGCACTCACTCGAGAATCTGAACTTGCTCAAACCCTTGGGTCCATGACTCTCAGTGAGTCTCTGCACGAAGAAGGATCTCAATCGCAGTCGACTTGAACTACGAAGTATGTCCGTCGTGCATATCTCAATTTCTTCAGGACTTTGAATTGGGTCAACAGGAACTGTGATGATAGGAGCATCTCTCAGAAGTTGCAAGAGGGCACGGTCATGCCTCTGGTAGTTCAGGGTACGAAAAATTCAAAGCAGCCGGTTCCAAGGGTGTCGAAGATCCCGCCCTCAACATTCGCAGAGCTCCATCAGCCAACAAACCTCGACATTGGTAGTAACGGACCCATTTCTGACTCTATCACGGGTCCTAGCGTAACATCCCGCTCACCCTCTTGCATGACAATTGAAGCGAGTGCAACCATCTTTGATGCGATTGCGAGTATCTCAAGAGCACCTACAGCAGTTGCTTATCTGGTCCCTTCACCAGAATTACCGGTCTTCCAGCAATTGGCGGTGGGGCTGGGCTTTCACACGAAGGTTGTAGATATGTTGAGCGAAATTGATTGCCTGATGGTTATAGGGGAGAGTAACGGGGCTGTCGAGACGCTTTTCGAAAGGTTGGGGCATGATGCGAAGAGGATCGGAGGCATGAGTTCTGTGAATGCAGCAGCAGGAGGCCTTGTTGTTGGCGCTGTAGCTACGCTGACGGGTCTCGCCTTCTCCTAAAGCATCGTGGTCATAATGTGTCTGTCTAGCTGGATACATCTAGATCATCCTACTAGGGGTCCCGTTGCTTTGCTGTTCATGCCTTGGACGGTCGACCAGCTCACAACTTACAAGTACACTTGACAAGGCCCAAAAATGACCAGCATCTTCACTGAATTAGCGCTCGCGTGGCACACCCTTATCTCCGCGTCCAGACCAGTGGGAGATTCAGTCGGGGTTGACGAAGATATATTATCTCACAGATGGCCCGAGCTACAGCGAGCATGTCGACCTTCCCTATCTACGACGGGCAGCCTGAAGATATGATAGCTTCATTATCGAGACGATGTCCAATTGCCACCCTATGCGATCGTGGCGTGCGCTGCCCTATAACGCGACAAATGGGCAAGCTTGGATATACCCATGATTATTGGACGTCATTGTTGACTTGTAACTCAGCCACTGATACAGCTCCTTCCGTCTAGCTATATCCTATTTGCTACAGCGAGCTACTGACGTCGGGTGCTTTCAGCAAGATGGTTGTATTGCGGATCCTTCCCTGTTGCTCAAATTATCTTTGAAGGACACGTCAGCCGAGAGATGTCATTCTGTGGTTTAGCGACAGGTTGAGTGTTTGCTTACAGCGGGAAAAAGCAAGACATCCCTCGTCTTGGGACCTTCACATGGTGTTTCTCTGCTGAACAGAACCAGGTTGGGCTCGGTCCACGTCGATCTAGCGTTTGCTATCTCCCGAGGAGACAACTCTATCACAGTTTCGAGCTCATTCTGAATCTGGCTGAGGGGCTCTGCCAAGCAACACAGTCATGGCACGAGAGCGACCCCTATGACACAGCTCGACTGGACTCTTGTCAGCCATAGCTCCACTGAAAGGCTGAAACCCCTAAACGTCCTGCTGTCATTTGGGACCTGACAGAGCTCAAGAAGGACACCCCTCTGGACACAATTGATATTACTTCCCACAGCTGCATCTCCTCATCCTCCTCACATTTTCTTGGTAAGGATGGCCTCTCTTTGACTTCCGCGAGCATCACTGGACGTTCCATGTGCCGGAGCGCTCACTACACCATCAGGTCAACATTCGTTAACTTTCATGGCGCTACCAATGACGTTCTCCAGAACATGGCTCCCCAGGATGGCTTTGTGTTTCACAAGCATCCACACAAGGGTGGCGAGAGCGCGCATGCTGGGAATCCGATGCCAAGGTGTTCATCAACGAGTGGGATGCTGACGAGCCTGGGGACCGAGGCGAAGGATGCCCTTTTCCGGCAGCAAGAGTGCGCACGAGCGCTTCCAACGTTGTGGTGACCACCATGAAGACGCCGTGATCCCACTCTGCCTTGTCCACGAGGTCCTCGAGGGAGAGATTGTGGTGGCCGCAAGACGCTGTTCTTCGTTTCGTTTGCACTGCGACTCTTCTGCTTGCTGCAGACGTATTGGCCAAGCGACAAAAAAGAGAATTGAGGCATAAGCACGGACCACGTAATCAAGGCAGTGAAGACAAAGAAAGAAGCAGCAGGAGAGGGAAGGAAAGGATGGCCCACTGGAGAAACAGGTCACAGACGCACCTTGCGCTTCCGCTTGTCCGCTGGGCTCTCATGCACGTCTACCGCATTGGCGCGCCTGCTCATCCTTGCCGACAGCACTGGTGACGCCAGGTCCTTACAGGACAGTGTTTCGAAAAGTGTTGAAGTGCATGCCCAAGCGCGCGACTAGCAACGACTCCGTGGGCGCGTCTGCGTGACCGTACAGAGCGGGTGTGCGAGTGTGAACTGCCCTCACGATGGATGAACCTAGAACAATGAATGATATGTGAACGAAGTTGAGACGAAGGGCTGCTCAACAACTTACTCGCGAGGAGCATGACGATAACAAGTGGTCCTCCATCGTCATCGACTTCAGAGTAAAATATGTATGTGTAATAGGGCGGTGTGCAAAGAATGGGAAGATGAAAAGAAAATCAATAAAATAATAGAAAATCAAGCACAGAGGCGATGAATAGAAACAAGAAAAGACAAACAGAAATACAACGAACCGTAAAGGATATAAACCCTGATTTCAGAGACCCTAATCCAGCAGGGCGCAAAAAGCGCACCATCAGTGGATGGCAGGGTGAATTGGTCCTGTAGCCAATGATTATGATGAGACGGAGACGGAGACGAGGTAGTGAGTGAGGATGTGGAAGAAGGCGGATGTCGAGGACGATATCGAGCGTGAACAGATGTCGAGGTTTACGCTGACATACACGACTCTAGCCAACACCACGTGGCACGACTCTCGCTTGCGCGCGACCTCTTCCACTCCTCCATCGCTAAGTCTCATCTCTCTAGGGCACCCGTTTCTCTACATAAGGCCAGCCCTCTCGTCCCTGCTCTTCTTGCCCCCCTTAGCACCTTGCTTATCCATCTACTTTATAATCACCTTTTGAAGCTGCCTGAGCCGGCGTCACCTTCAAAATCCACCATTCTCATGACTAGGAGAGTTTTTCATTAGCATTGATGCCCAGAGGTGTGAACAAGCGGTATTGAGCTTTAGGATTTGAGCGCAAAGGTCAGTATCATGTTCCCGAGTGGCTTCGGTGAGTTTCTTTCGCATAGAGTCCCTTCCCTTTCAAAACAATCCATCCCCTATCTAATATGACAAATGGGATTGTAAAAGGCTCTTCTGGTTTCAATAATCAATCTCACTTTTTTCGGTATCAACAGCAAATTCGCGTACATGCCTCCTCATTTACGAAGCTCGCAGCAGGCTGCCTCCTCCCCTATCACCACTGGGAACGGCTAGAACAACTCACGTACCTTGCCTAATCCCACCTGTGGCGGTTCTAGCGGTAGTGGCCCTGGAAATAGATCTGTCAGCAGCTGCAGCTTCCCTGGGGGCAATTGCCGTGTCGACAGCTAGTCCAAATGTTCTCTCTCCACCAGCGTCCCTCACAGCGGCGCCTCACGGGTCGACAGTATCCACCACGAAGCCTTCGGCTACGGAACATGGAGGGATGGTCTTCACATCATCGGTGGCCGCAACATGGGGCTTGAAATGGACCATCATGGCAATACTACCGATCCCCCCAAGCAGCATACCGGTATCAATCTCGAGAAGTATAATGATATTTTCATTGAGGCTACTGGCGCGGGCGCATCAGTGCTCCATTGGACCCTATTTTCCAAGAGAACTATCGTCGCTGGAGGCAGAGAATTGATGGCATGCACGCAGACCGGCTCTGGAAAGGCTTGTTCCCAATCCTCTCAGTGTCTTTCATCAACGGCCCTCGGCCTCCACCGGTTGAGAGCCAATAGTCGGTTTCGCGCATGTGCAAAGCATACACCACTGTCCTGTTGCTCGTTCCTACCCGTGAGCTTGTAAATAAAATCCACGAAGGAGCTCGCAAGTTTGCTTATCACTTTTGGGTCCGTCCTGCCATCGTCTATGGTGGCGTTGACATAAACAGCTAGCTCCACACCATCGAGCGTGGCTGTGACCTCTTGAGCGCTACACCTGGTCGCCTGTTTGACCTCATTGAGTGTAGCTACATCAGCCTCACGATCGCACGTTCAGACTCCATTTGTGTGTCTCCTCACTAGATCCCAATAGGTCAAGTACACTAACGATAATCAGTTCAACAAAACAGCTGGACATTCTGCCACGGCCGACTTCCACCCGACTGCCACAACGTGTTCAAGAACATCAAGCCCAAGATTAACTCCATGCGCAACTCAATATTCGGCACGCAGCGCCATCGCCGTGGGCACAGACTTGATGCCGGCGTCGACAATGCTCGCAGGTCTACGATAGTTCTAAAGGCAAATTTGTTGACCTATTGGTGTTAGATGTTCTTTAAGTCTTCAGGAGGGCTGGCCGACCTGGGATGGAGACCAGCGGAGAAGGATATATCTGTACCACGGAAGATAAACTCACTCACTACCTGGATGCGATCACAGCACAGGTATTCATCTGGCAGATTTGTCTTATTGATCAGCTCACTGACATTACAATGAGTCCCAATCAAATCACAGTAAGGTATTCAAACGCTACAACGTCTGGGATACTGATAGTTGTGTAGGTTCCTATCCGGTGTGATCGATTCTCTCAATGCAGAGATTGCTCTTGGAACTGTTGCCAATGTCGATGACGCAGTTAAATGGTGGGGTATACCTTTTTGTTTGTTAGGATGCGCAAGAATTCGACCTTCTATGGTATGTCGCATTCCTCGCATCTTCCTTCCGGCCTCCCATCCAATGTTTCTGTATCAGGTATCTCTTATGATGACTCAAGAAAGACCCTCATTTCGGCGGTAGAAGAGAATCTCACGCCGTCACGGCCGCAGAACTACTTTCGGCCGTGAGAATGTTCACATATGACGAGAATAACAGTGCCTTTTTCATCACTGATCTAGGCAGAATTGCAGCAAAATATTACATTCGGCATGCATCGATCAAGGTCTTCAACAAAGAACTTCGACCGTGGATGACCGAAGGTGACGTGCTAGCCACACTCAGTATGAGATATCTTCTATAGACTAGAGTGTTGGGCAGACGACTGTTCGGTTGCAGAGCTGGCTTCCATGACTGTGGCCGAATTTGGTGAATTGGTACGTTTGAATGGTTTGCACAGCAGGGCAATCCTCGATGCTGCCAAGCAGTTCCCGACACTCGAGATCGCGTATAATATGCGACCGCTTGGACCAGATGTTCTGAAAATCGTTGTTCAAGTCATTTGTCATTTCAACTGGAGCACTAAGCTCTATGGTTCTGGCCAGCCCTTTTGGCTATGGGTTGAAGATCACAAGGGTACAACTATCCTGCAACTGTCGCATCTGCTCCTCCGGCAGTTGACATCGACCTTGGACATATCATTTGTGATCGCTGTGCCCAATGGACAACCGCCGCCCTTTGTCACCATACGTTTCGATTCCAACAGATGGATGGGAGCTGAAGATGAGATTTATGTATCAACGGATTCACTTGTGATGCCACTTCATTTGAATAGCCATACACCACAACTAGACCTCCTGTTCCTCAATCTTTCTATGCTGCAAAACAATACTTGCGAGCAACATCTGTCTCAACGACTACATAGCTTCAATGCCATCCAGTCTCAAGTGTTCTGGAGTATAGTCAATACAAGGACACATGCACTGTTATGCTCGCCTACGGGATTAGGGAAATCAACCTTGGGCCAGATCATTATTTGGTATGTGATTTGCGCTCGTACTCAAAAAGCGATCTCAACCTTCCTTCGTCTGACAGGAAGACTCTTATTGACTTGCCAAAAAGGTCTCATGTCCTGGTGATTGCACCACGGCGCAGTGTGGCCTTAGAGTGGGTAGTAGAAATGCATTCTATCATGACAGCAATGGGTTTCTCCATCGACTTTGAGACTGGTATGAACGTCCTCAATTTCGACGAAGGCAAGATAATACGTGTCACGGCCTCATCGCATCTTCTTGCAGCCCTATCTCAGCTACCAACCCCACCATCGCTTCCTGGCCTTCGCCTCGTTATCTGCGACAGCTTAGAGCAACTAGATCCTTCATTCGAGCTCTGCGTTTCTCTGCTGCGGCATGCTACACAGACGCAAGCTACACGCTTCGTCGGTTTCTCGAACTTGCTGAATGATCCAGCCGACCTCGCTGCTTGGCTCAACGTTGACTTGTCGTCTCGCTATAGCTTCCGCCCCGGCGACCGGGACCAATCATTGAGCGTCACTGCGCATACGTTCGCGATCCCACAGTCTGCCGCCCTCTTTAAAGCGATGACAAAGCCTGCCTACGCAGCCATTCGGGCTGTCCCCGACAGTTCTGCGATCATCTTTGTCCCTTCTCGAGGCCGATGCTGCATGATTGGTTTGGATCTTATCATCCACTGTGCCCTTGAGATGGAAGCCGTGACCGGCTACCTTCCGCATCACATCGATCCTGAATTGCTCGAACCATATACCGACAGGTTGCAGGACCGCGGTCTGGTCGACTTCATCATGAAGGGCGTGGGCTTCTTCTACGAGGGCATCAACAAGTCTGACCGCCGGGTGATGCTCGAGCTGTATGTCGAAGGCATCGTCCGTGTGCTCCTCGTGCCACACAACTCGTGCTGGACGCTGCCCGTTCGCACCGCGGCGGTCATAGTCATGGGCACGCAGTACGTGCACGTGGAGGGCGAGGGGCAGATCTCCGGCGCCAGGTCCGTGACTACGACCTGCAGGAGCTCGTGCGCATGCAGGGGCAGGCAGTGCATCACGGCGAATTGGGGCGCTTCCATCTCTTCTGCCAGGCGGAAGCCAAGGACACCTATGTGTGCTTCCTCGAGGACGGGTTGCCGCTTGAGTCGCAGCTGCTGGACGGGGACAAGCTGCGGAGGTGGTCCCACGGCCGGCGCCAGAATGGCTCCATCAGGGGCAAGATGGTCGGCGCATCACGCTCCAGGGTCAGGTCGGCACACTGCTGCAGATGAAGGACGACATGGCTGCGCTCACCCGTGACCACCAGACAGTACTTCAGAGATGGTCAACCCAAGACTGGAAGTCGAATGCTGGTGGCTTTTTGCCATTGTCAACAACGTGAGATTTCCTCTCAGGCTCTGGTCTCCTTCTGTGTCCTCAGCGTGCATGCAATGTTTGCCTGAAGAAATTGCATGGCATTAGTATGCATCCGTCAAATGACAAAATTACGAGAAATATACTAGACAAGAGTAAGTGGTTCCTCGATTCTACGTCATCGGTGCGGATCCAACCTACCCCCTTTTCACCAATCAGACCCGGCGAAAACCCACATTGATCCAGAATCTTAGTGGTGCCACCGCTCCAAAAGGTATGCCAATTGTCCTCCTGAATGCTTGACACCACCCTCACTCTCACCAATCGTAGTGTTGAGGAGATGAAGTCAAACCCACAGACTCTTAGATGGGAGGGGAACGACCAGGTGCTCTGTGACTTTGACATCGCCACTGGCACCTTTACATGGCCGGCCCTCATAATATACCTCATAGGCTCCTTATTTGGGTCTCCTGTGAGTTCATTTGCAGTTTGGCAAGACCTCATGAGGTAAACTTTGAACTAATGAACTCTGTGCCATGTAACAACATAAGGACATACCCCAGAAAGGCATCAAGATGGACCAGGAGGCCGACAACAAGATTAGCGAGGATGCACCAGCCAAAGTGCCAGTCCCCGCAGCCTCATCAAGCAAGACAGGTCGCCTGCCCCATCAGCAACATTGCCATCCGAAACCGCCATCCACAGTATCCCGCACTCCAAAGTCATCCGCGCAGCCAACCCTGCGCTCAAGTCATCCACCGAGGCCACAGCCACCCTTGCCGATGCCAAAGAAACGCAGGTCTGCTCGGCGCTCGCAGCAATGATCATGCTCACGCTGACGAAGCTCGAGCTGAAGATGGTTGTTGTCCCTCCCGCTCTCCCCGCCGCGCTCTCGATCGGGACGAGCTTCGCGCTCAGGCGACTCCAGCAGTCCGGCATCTTCTGCATCTTGCCTAACTGGATCAACATTGCGGGCAAGAACAACGTGTGCTGCCTCGACAAGACGGGCATGCTGACCGAGGACGCGCACAGTCTGCCTGCGGCGTGGGACAAGGCAGTGTTCCTGCACACGCCCGCGACGTGCCACCAGCTGAGCATTGTGGACGGGCGTTATTTGAGCGACGCGCCACACGGAGGAAGAGGTGGGCTGCCCGATGGTCCTCATGCAGATGATCATGAGGCCGCCTGGGAGCGCGCAGTTTCGTGTCGAGGATGCGCTCAAGGGAGCGGCGAAGGTGCGGGCTTGGTTTGTCGCATTCGAGGTGATGATGATCTGGCATCACACCTGGCTGATTGACGGTCGCTGTAGCGCGCGCACTTTTTGGAGCTGGGCATCATCCGGACGTTCGTGTTCATGTCGCAGCCGCAGTGCATGAGCATTGTGGTGAAGCGGCTGAAGAGCAGAAGATTGGATATCTACATCAAGGCTCATGGTCACGGCCAACACCTGTGGCCTGAATTCCTGTGAGTGCGCTCGCTCGGCCGGGGGCACGTATGTCGCTGACACTGTGAACCCAAGTCCCGGATGAAACCTCACGCACACCTCCCGCCCCTCCAGATCCAATTACTCTATCGTGCCCCTGCTCACCAGTGCCACACGGCCACCAAGCGCACCGCCCAGCGCTACCCTCTCAAACATGCTTGTCATGGCTGCGGTATGGAAGTAGATGAGATTAGGTTCTAAAGTTGGCATGGGTGAGCTTAGTATTTACGAACCAGAGTCCTTTTAATGTACCATATAAACAGTGCTAATAATGAGAAACTGCCTCAGTAATCAAATGTCCCGATTAGGAAATTTGACTCAGCAATTGCAACATGTTTAACCTAATTAGGAAATTAAACACTCTTAGATGTGCTGGATCTAATTGCAGTTAAATTAGGAGGGGGGGGTTTCCCTGATGGACGCCTGAGAGCCAGAAGTGCTCAAAAGGCGATCCTCGCCAACTCCACCTCTTTTAGAAGCGATTTCCTCAACCGCTTTCACCTCCAACCCACTCCCCGATATAACTCCACCAACGCCCCTCACAGAATGAATAACCAAGTAGTGGACATGGACATCGACGTCTCTCGAAAGAGGGACGCCGTGAGCCAAAAGCGGACATACAATGGCAAGCCCAACCCCAACTGTTTCAATTGTGGAAAGTTGGGACATTGGGCAGCTGACTGTCGTGCTCCGCACAGAGGCGTTCCACCGACTTGGGGAAATAAGCGGAGAACAGTGGGAAGAAGAAATTGGAGAGCTCGCGCTCTTGACTTGGAGGATGAAGACGGTCAAGAACCCCCGATGGGGAACGACCCAGGATTACATCGAGGATTGGAGGAGGGGAGTTCTAATGGCCACCACCATCGGCTACCACAACCTAGTCCTCTGCTGGAATCCACAAACCCTCCCTTGGGAGGGGGATCCAAGCAGCGCGATGGAGCACCCTACGTACCGCCTAACGGACGACAAAGCAACGGACCCATCAGTGATACTACTGGAGTCCGAGTGCTCTTCAAAGAGGCTAGAGAGGCCAGAGCCAAGCAGATGCTGGTAGAGCTGGCGGAGGATTTTGCATAACCTCTCCTTCACCAGTCGAAGAGAGAGGAAGACCCGAGTATGCCCCACCATCATGTATTCGAATCAGAGCAATGAGCAGCCACATCATTACTCCCATCCGTCTTGACGTGTGGTTATCAACTCGAGGAACAAGCGCTGGAGCCAGAGCTGCCATCGACTCGGCCTGCGAAGGGATCTTAGTTAATGAACGGTGGGTATGGAAACACAACTTCCCCACCTACCCCCTAAGCCATCCCATTCAAGTCCGAAATGTCGATGACACAATTAACAAGGCGGGCCTTATACAACGAGGTTTAGACGCCAACCTAACGGTCAGGGACTGAAGAGGTAGGACGCACACGGAACACGTCCAAATGTTTATCACCAATCTAGGGAAAGACAACATGCTCCTAGGGACGGATTGGCTGAAGTACCATGACCCCTCCATCGGATGGAGATGGTGTGAAGTGCACTTTGACAGGTGCCCCTGAAATTGCCAGCAACCGCAAGGGTTCACCAAGGCACGGGAAGAGCCAACCAAGAAGGAATGGCCAGCAAAACTGCGCGGCAACACGACAAACGAGCGGAAGAAACCGCGTCTAGTCTCCCAACCAGCAGGACTTCCTCGGAAGTGGACCAAGGAACAGTGGTTGTCACTCCCTCGAGACGAATTCAAGGTTTCATTCATCTCTATGATCAAGAGTAAACAGTGCGCCCAGGCTTGGCTTGATCAAGAAGTAACCAAACGAAAAGAGAAACGCCAGCGTGCCCAGGCTTGGCTTGATCAAGAAGTAACCAAACGAAAAGAGGAACACCAGCATGCCCAACAAGAGGCGGCTGAACGCGAGGCTCTAGGAAAAGCCGCTGAGAAGGCGCAGAAACTGTTTTACCTCCCCACAAGGATCCGTGCAGAGGAACCAGTCATAAGGAAGGTAGCTCCTGAGCTGTCTGGCTTCGCAAGCTTTGATGAAGATCTAGAGGATGAAATTGACACAACCAATTTGAAGAATCGTATCCTGTCGGTGTATCATTCTTACCTCAACATCTTCAGTGAAAGACGATCGCAGCGGCTCCCCGAACATAGTGTTTGGGACCATGCAATCAATCTCAAACTGTTGTTCACCCCCCAAGCTCCAAGGATTTTCCCTTTGAGCCCCGAAAAGCACGACAAGCTTGGAAAATTTGTCAAGGAGCACCTTACCAGAGGAACCATACATCAGTCAACAGCCCACAGTGCGGCCTCATTCTTTTTTATTAGCAAGAAGGATGGGAAGCTCCACCCGGTGCAGGACTACCGCCATCTCAATGAACACACCATCCAAGATGTGTGTCCCCTACCATTAATCCAAGAACTGTTGGACGTAATTAAAGGAGCCACAGTGTTTTCAAAACTGGATGTCCGCTGGGGATACAACAACATACGCATAAGGAAAGGGGACGTGTCCAAGGCAGCTTTCATGACGCCCCTCGGGCTTTTCAAACCAACGGTAATATTCTTCGGCCTCACCAATTCACCAGTGACCTTCCAGGCTATGATGAACTGGATCTTCCAAGACCTCATCCTCGCCCGAAAGATCACCGTGTACATGGACGATATCCTCATCTTCATGAAGACCACCGCCGAGCACGTTGAGGTGGTCAAACAAGTCCTCCAACTCCTACGCGACAACGATCTCTATCTAAAACCCGAGAAATGTGAATTCCACAAAGATAAGCTCAATTATCTTGGATACACCATCTCCAAAGATCACGTTGCGATGGAGGACTCGAAGATTGAGGCCATCCAACAATGGCCCATCCCCCACACAGTCCACGATATCCGCTCCTTCTTAGGTCTAGGGAATTTCTATCGGAGATTTATTGACAATTTTTCACTAGTCGCCCGACCGCTCCATGACCTCACCAAGAAGGATACTAAATGGGACTGGACTACGGCTTGCCAGCAGGCTTTCAATAAACTGAAGCAAGCCTTTATCAGCAAACCTGTCCTGCTTTACCCGGACCCCATGTGGCCTTACCGGCTAGTAACTGACGCCTCCCTCTCTGCATACAGAGCGGTCCTTCTGCAGGAAGGACCGGACGACGACTGGCACCCTGTAGCATACCTCTCCGGGTCGTTCTCACCTACAGAGCAAAATTATGACGTACACAATCGCGAACTCCTCGCCATTATCAAAGCGCTAGACCACTGGAAACACTATCTCGAAGGCACCAGACACCCCTTTGAGATTTGGATGGACTACAAGAACCTAATTTATTTCCAGACGGCCCGCGACTTAACCAGACAACAAGCGCGCTGGAGTCTGTTTTTGTCTCAATTTGACTTCCAGCTAAGCTATAAAGCTGGAACGACGAACCATGCCAATGCCCTGTCCAGGCGTCCAGACCTTAGTGAGGGGGTGGAACCTGATAACAAAGCACAGACCCTGCTCCCGTCCACACTTTTCACGGAATCCAGTGAAACTCTGGTCGAACCAAGTGGCTGTTAGGTCGTAGACCTATCATGTGCTATAAGCACGAAGGGGATCCCTAGGCTAAAGTTCGACTGAGTCGTACAACCGCAGACTCCAATTGATAAAGACGATTGATTGTCTTTGGATCCTTTGTAAGAATTCGGGCTCGCTGTCTGCCTTCTCTTGAAAGAGGAGAAGCAGATGATCTTCGAGGTCTTCCTTGTGATGTGGAGGAACCGGAGAATCCTCACCTGTCCAACAGATGACGCTGGGAGGAGACCAGCTGAGGACTCGATATGCGGCGAGTCCTGTGTAGTAGTGGGGGAGTAGAGAGAGCGGTCTGAAGAGAGACGAGGCTGAGGACTCCATTGCGTCGTCAGACCGTGTAAAGTCAAAGCTCAGATCTGACAGAGATCGCAGAAGCGTGGGCTAGGAAGGTAGCCAGACACTTGGCGCAGTGCAGAGATCGAGTGTATTACAGGTGAACGAGCTGAGCTTCTTAGAAGCTCATCTCGCCTATTTATACAAAGAAGTATCTAGGGCCGGATCTCGATCTGGTCTGTGCGCTTCTAAGGTACCAAAGTCAACGATCGAGATCTGTAAGCGAAGATGCGTCATTGATCTAACTATAGTACCGGATCACTAATGTCTGTCCACATCTGTAAGCAAATGTCTGTCCACATCTGTAAGCAAATGTCTGTTCGCATCATGATCGATCAGGAACCAGGAACCAGGTCAGGAACAAAGTCTGTCCACATCAAGAATCAGGAACCATAAGTAAGAGTTCATGCGTCAGCATGTCAATGATGATGAGTCAGCAATCCCAGTCCGAGTTAGTGTCATAAGCGAACCACTTGACCAGCCCTTCCGTCCATGTGCGAAGCACGTGTTAGGACACAGTCCTAACAGTGGCAATGTGCACGTCAAAACAACAGAAATTGTGTCCTCGGACCTCCTCACCCTCATTCAACACTCGCGCTCGGAACATGACTTATTGGTCAATGTGGCGCTCAAGAAGTTACTCGAGAAAGGACCACAGGCAATGAAAGGAGACCTGGGGAAATGGACACACAAAGATGGCATTATGCGAAAGGATGGATACATATGCGTCCCCAAGGACGACCTCCTCCGTCAAATGATCGTCAAAACACACCATGACTCTATGGCTACCGGACACCCGGGAAGAACGAAGACCCTAGAGCTGGTTCAACAACATTACTGGTGGCAGAGTATGATGAAGTTCGTCCATCAATATGTGGACGGATGTGCAGTGTGCCAGTCCACAAAGAATCTTCCCCATAGGACCCATCCGCCCATCCAACCGCTAGAAATGACAAATGTTCCCTGGCGTTTCATTTCCACCGACTTCGTAACAGACCTCCCAGAGAGCAGAGGTTACAACTTGATAAACGTGGTGGTCGACCAGGGGTTGTCGGAAGGAATTGTCATAACCCCGTGTAAAAAGACTATCACAGCGGAAGAAACAACAATGCTTTTCCAAGACAATGTGTTCAAACGGTATGGCTTACTGTTAGGTCGGAGACCTATCACGTGCTATAAGCACGAAGGGGATCCCTAGGCTAAAGTTCGACTGAGTCGTACAACCGCAAACTCCAAGGGATAAAGACGATTGATTGTCTTTGGATCCTCTGTAGGAATTCGGGATCACTGTCTGCCTTCTCTTGAAAGATGAGAAGCAGATGATCTTCGAGGTCTTCTTTGTGATGCGGAGGAATCGGAGAATCCTCGCCTGTCCAACAGATGACGCTGGGAGGAGACCAGCTGAGGACTCGATATGCGGCGAGTCCTGTGTAGTGGTGGGTGAATAGAGAGAGCGATCCGAAGTGAGGCGAGGCAGAGAACTCCGTGGCTTCGTCAGACCGTGTAAAGTCAAAGCTCAGATCTGACAGAGATCGCAGAAGCGTGGGTTAGGAAGGTAACCAGACGCTTGGCGCAGTGCAGAGATCGAGTGTATTACAGGTGAACGAGCTGAGGCTTCTAAGAAGCTCATCTCGTCTATATATACAAAGAAGTATCTAGGGCCGGATCTCGATCAGGTCCGTGCGCTTCTAAGGTACCGAAGTCAACGATCGAGATCTGTAAGCTAAGGCACCTCCGATCTAAGTATAGTACATAATTGCAAATGTCTGTCCACATCAATAAGCGAATGTCTGTCCACATCATTAGTAACCAGGAACCAGGAACCAGGTCAGGAACCAAAGTCTATCCACATCAAGAATCAGGAACCATAAGTAATAGTTCATGCGTCAGCATGTCAATGGTGATGAGTCAGCAATCCGAGCCAGAGTCAGTGTCATGAGCGAACCACTTGACCAGCCCTCCTGTCCACGTGCGAAGCACGTGTTAGGACGCGGTCCTAACACTACCCCCTCTTTACACCAGTCTTCTCCGCTTGACGCGAGAGTTGACGACGGCGGGAGGTTCGCGAGGGTGCTTCTCGTCGAAGGTGGGGATGATGCGGTTAGGGTAGCCGGTCCAGTTGGCGGTGTCGATCATGTGTTCCATCGACTGTTTGTGGTACCCGTATTCTTCAGCCGCTCGATCCATCTGCAGACGAGGCGACGCATCTGCTCCCGGTGCCTGTCATAGTCGCGTAGAAAGCCGCGCGCCGTAATGTCCGTTCTCTGTCTAACGCTCGTGATTGGACATCCCACGACGAGATGCCCGGCGCGACCGCATTCCCAGCAGAGGCGAGTGGCGGGGTCGGAGGGAGTAGTAGGCGGGACAGATGGCGGGTTAGGCCAGACAGCTTCGGAGTCAGCAGCGTCCGCGGGCCATTCGGACTCTGTCGCAAAAGGTAGCGCCGGAGACTGGGGGAGGCTTCGTCGACAATGATAGGGTGGGCGGCGTCACCTTCGAGTACGGGAGGGGATGGGGAGACAGCAGGGGGTGAGGAGGGTGGTACCGGTAGCGGGCGAAGTACCTGGCGATCCCTGACGACTTGTTCCGGGTCGTAGGGAGGGCTCGTGGGCCGTAGAAACCGACCGATCTCGTCGTCGTTTGGGACGTAGGAGGTTCTTCCGTGGTGATTCGTGCCGATTGATCCGGGGTTCGTAGTCCCGTCGTCAGGAGTTCCGGCCCGATGGAAACCTTCCAGGTTCAGACGGGCTTGGTCATGATCCAGGGCCTGACGTGGTCTTCCGGGGTATACCCGATCGCCCAGTATGACGCGACGGTGTGAACTCCGCGGCTGTTGAGAGGGAAGAGTCGGGTGGGGATGAGTCCCTTAGGAATGTACTCTTCTATTTCGAGCGAGCGCCGTTGAACCCAGAGCAGTGAACCAGCGAATGGTGTCGTCCCTGTACTTGATCTTGTCGAGGGTGTCGAGCCAGGCCTGTACCGAGTGCTGCTGTAACAGGACTGAGCTGCTAGCGTAGAGTCCTCCCAACCTGTAGTTGATCATGTCGTTCCTCAGTTGCGGGAGGTTAATGAGACCGCCAGTTTGTAGGACGTGATGGCTACGTTTTGAGGAACACGGTCTGCTGTAGGTTGAGAGGTCCTGCGAACACCTGATAGACCTGCGCCAAGATCATCTGCTGTAAATAAAAGAAAAAGGTCCTGGTATCCCTGAGCCCGGGTTGGTTGAGGATAATGGGGGCCTCATCTCCAGCTACCGTGATGTGGTAGATGCTGTTGCTGGTGTGGAGGTCCCGGTATTGAGTGAGGTCGTGGAGGGGAGGGTGTGGCAACGAATGCGAAGACGAGGGGTGGTGCCGTGGACGGCGAAGATCTCCTGGGGATGATAGGTGTGCGTCCATCATGTGCTCCGGGAGGCGGTGATGGCGATGTCCCTGACGGGGTTCTCGATGGGCATGGCCTCGTCCGGGATGGTCTCGGGTTCACCGCGTTCGGAGTCGGTGTCGTCGTCGATCAGGGTAGGGGTGGGGTGGCAGGGACGGGGGAGATGGTGCGAAGGATGAAGGGTTGGGGGAGGGGGTGTTCGAGGTGTACATGGAGGAGGAGGGGGAAGTCATTCTGAGGTTGCTGAGATATAGCGGGGGGAGTGTGTGAGGAAGTGTTGGACTGCTGCTAAGGACATTCAAATGTAGCTGGGAGCTGGGGAATGTCTTGTCGAACAGCAGGGTCTTTTATACAGAAGAGAGGCCAATGGTGGCGGCCGCGTGAAGGGAACCGAGGACGAGAGCGATAGCAATGGAAACGGCGGTGAGAGCAAGAGTCGCGATGATCGTGTAAATGGCCACTTGAGTTAGAGTGGGGTCGAAGGGGGTCATAGCCGTTTGCCTGGCCATGCCAAACCTCGGTTGGTCTGCTTTTGTAGCTCCTGGTATGCTTGTGACCGCCAATTAGAGCTGTCCGATCGTTTCTGTTGAGGCTTTGATCGAGAGAGATCTATATTGGGCTTCTTTGGCTTGGCTTCTCGATCGTTGATTGACGCAGGTGGCACTTTTGATCGAGGAACCAGGGGTCGCTTCTTGAGCTGCATCATCCTCTTGTCGATTGCTTCCATGATCAGGGGATAGCCAATCCGTGGCGAGAAGCTTCTTTCCGATCGGATGCTTCTCGAGCTTCTTTTTGATCTGATCTTCTTCGACTGCCCTGTTGTGCTCCAATTCGATCACCAGGGCGAGAATGGAGCTTCCATTCCCTTGACTGCTCGAGGATGCCGCCGGTAGAAGTCGTAATGGCTTCCTTGGCATTAGTGACGTTTGACGCGGCTTCCCAAGAGTTGTCCGATTCAGGGTAGCCCTTCCATTTGATCAGGTACTGGAGGGTCTTCCATCGTCCGAAGCGTCTAGCTCCGACGACTGCTTCGACTTCGAATTCTTCTTGCCCCTGGATCAGATCCGGGGCCGGTTTAGGGTAGTTAGGTCCGTAGACTTCGTTCTCCTTGTAGGGCGTGAGTCGACTAGCGTGGAAGACGTCGTGAATACGCTGCCAGCTGTTGGGCAGCTTCAGCTTGAAATTGACTGTTCCTATCGTGTCAATGATTTCGAAGGGTCCAAAGCGTTTGGGCCTGAGTTTCTCTGATGGGTGATCGGTGTGTATGTTCTTCCCATCTAACCATACTTGATCTCCTTTCTTGAAAGGCGGCAGTTCCGTTCCATAACGGTCGTGCTGTATCCTCATGGCTTCGGCTGCAATTTCGAGGCTGGCTTGCGCTTCCTTCCTAGCGCGGTGCAGAGCTTCGAGGCGAGCGTCGGCGGTGGGGACATTCGTGTTTCCTATGATGGCTGGGTAAGCCCGTGGTTGATAACCGTGGAGAAGCTCAAATGGTGACTTCTGCGTGGCTGAGTGTTGATGCGCGTTGTGGGCATATTCCGCATAAGGAATTAATCCTGCCCAATCGTCCTGTGAAGAGCTGCAAAAGGCTCTTAGGTACTGTTCTAGTTCTTGATTCATTCGTTCGGTGGCGCCGTCTGTTGGGCGATAAGCTGTGCTCAAGGCGATCTGATTCCTAGTTCTTTAAGCAGAGCTTGCGCTACTTTGGATGCGAATTGGGTTCCTCTGTCCGATATGATTTTATCGGGAGTCCATATCGTCTCCAGGTGTTTTCTAGTAGAATTTTGGCCGTTCCATCCGAGTCAATGGATTTCTTGCATGGGGTTATTACTGCAGTTTTAGTGAATCGGTCGGTGACCACGTGAGCGAGTCGTATCCGTTTGATTCGGTAGATCTGTAATGAAGTCCATGGTTATTGTTCCAAATGGTCGGTCCGGAATCTCCGTGGGTTGTAATGGTACCATGGTGGGGTGCGTGTCGTTCTTGGTTGATTGACATGTCGCACATCCTTCTACGTATTGATGTACCGTATTCGAGATTCCTGGCCAGGTGAATTCTTGTCCTACTGAGGCTAGAGTTCCTCTTTGTCCTGGATGTCCTGCTGCTAGGTTGTCATGGTTGAGCCTAATGATTTCTTGACGAAGTTGTTCGTTTCGAGGAACATATATTTTTCCTCTGTGAAGGACCAGTCCTTCTTCTTCGTTCCATTCCTGTAGGCCTTTCTTCATGCTCCGAGGTCCTAGAGCTTTGACCTTGGTTAGCGTTTCTAGCAGCCATTCGTCTTTCTTGTTTTCTTCAATGATTCTTGTCGAAGGTCGTCATCGATTATTGTGACTCCTCCGCGACCTGTGGCTCTGATATGAAGAATTTGATGGGGTCCCACACGTCTTGTGTCTTGATCGTTGACCTCCACTAGAGTTTCGCTTGAATCATTTATTCCTACGAGTGTTTCGCTTGAGCTGTCGAATTCTTTATTGAAAAGTTTCGGTTCCAAGAGTGTTTCGCCTGAATTGTCAAATTCCACCCCCTTTTTATGGTCTGGACGCCGTGACAGACCGTCGGATTTATTAGTGACTCCCGCCTTGTGCGTTAATTTGTAGTCGAAACGCGAGAGGTAGAGTGACCATCTTGCTTGCCGACGGTTCAGCTTTTGACTAGATCTGAACCATTCGAGGTTCTTGTGGTCCGTCCAGACGTCTACCGGGTGGTCGGCGCCTTCCAAATAGTGTCGCCAGGCTTCAAACGCTCGAACCACCGCTAGCAACTCTTTATCATAGATTGGGTAGTTGCGTTCGGTTGGTGAGAGCGACTTGGAAACGTAGGCACATGGGTGCCATTTTCCGTCCTTGGCGACTTGTGATAATACTGCTCCTGTGGCGAAATCCGAGCATCGCATTCGATGCGGAAAGGGTTCCTTGTATCCGGCATGACCAGTACCGGGATTCTGTAAATATTCGTTTCAGCGTTTGAAACGCTTCTTCGCATGCTGGTGTCCAATCCCAGGTGCGTTCCTTTTGTGTTAACTCGAATAGCGGTCGTGCTATTTTTGAGTAGTCCTTGATAAATCTGCGATAGAAATTGCAGAAACCTAAAAATGATTGTACTTCTTTGACCTTTCCAGGGTGGGCCATTCCATGATGCCGGCGACCTTGATGGGGTCCATTTCCAGATGTCCGTGTGATATAACGTATCCGAGATAGTCGATTTTCTTTTTGTGGAAGTGGCATTTCGACGGTTGCAGGTACAGATCATTATCTTGTAGGATCTGCAGTACTTCCGTACCGTTGCTATGTGTTCGTCCATGGTTTTGGAGAATACGAGGATGTCGTCCATATAGATAGCTACTTTTCCGGCGTAGATGAGATCTTTGAACAAGTGTTCATCATTGTTTGGAATGTTGCCGGCGAGTTGGTTAATCCAAAGAACATGACCAGGGGTTCGTACATTCCTAGATTGGTGACGAACGCGGCTAGTTTTTCGCTTCCTTCTGCCATGAGTACGTTGTTATATCCTGTATCGACGTCCATTAGTGAAAAGTATATGGCCTCGGCTAATAGGTCTAGTAATTCTTGAATCATCGGCAAGGGTACTTGTTTTTGACGGTTATTTCGTTGAGTTTCCGATAGTCCATTACTGGTCGTAACTTTCCGTTCTTCTTTTTGATGAAGAAAAAGGAGATGCCATGTGCGACTTGGATTCCCGAATGAATCCTTTCTTGAGGTTTTCGTCTATGAACTTCTTGAGTTCCATTTGTTCCGCTGGGCTGAGACTATACAACTTGGGTCGGAGCGAGTGTTCCATTCCTTCTTTGATCTCGATCTTGTGATCCCAGGGTCGAGAGGGTGGTAGCTGTCCCTTCTTTCGACCTTCGAAAACCTTCCGATAATCCCAGTATTCCTTCGGTACTATTTCTTCGAAGGATAGTTCTGGTTTTCCTTTAGCTGCTTCTTCTGCAAGTCGTTGCGAGTTGGTGTGCTTTGTTTGTTTTCCAGTTTTGGACGAACTGGTGAAACTTCCCTGAGCCGGTGTTTGGCGTAGAGGGTTCCGTGGTTTCGGCGCGATGGATATCCATGCCTTCTTCGGAGTCGTTGTATAATTCAGTGCCTGTAAAGTTCCTGTATTCAGGCATCTGACCAAGTAGACTCCGTCTTCTTCGATTTCCGTAGAGGGAGCGCCGGAAGACCGTCGCCATCCTCTTGAGCGTCTTCTTCAGCCCATGTCGGAGCCTTGTAATTTCTGGCTCGGGCTTTCAGACGTTCTGCATTCAACCTTTGAGTTGTGAACTCCGGACGTTCAGGTATTGTCCGCGGATGTGGTACTGTAGTGTTTCCCACTTTCCGGCCTTTCTTGCCTTTTCCTGGCTTTTGCGCGGGGATTGAGTAGTCGTTTGTCCTCGACTCTGTTCCAGACGCCGTATACTCGGGTTCGTTTTTCCCGTTCTTCTTGCAGCCTTCTTGGCTGTTACCGGCCCTCCTTGTATTAGGCAGGAGGGTGGGCATCGTGTGAAGTGTAGTCCGTAGGCATGCCAGTCGACTTCTGGGTTGTGTTCTAACAACCAGTCGGTTCCTAGGATGACATCTTCCTTCCCTATTTCTGCGATATAGAATCTTGCTGATTCCGTATGCGACCCCCTTCTTCGCCTAGAACTTTTAGTTTAAGTTCGGCGTACTTGGTGATTGGTCCTCCTTTGAATTCGGTGTTTGTACCGTGTTGACCGGAATAGGGTTGGGGGTCTTCTGTGTCTTGATTTGATGCATTTCTACAAATCTGGGTGCATAAATATTCCTGTGGCCCCGCTGTCGACGAGGGCTTGGGTTGCAGCTTTTCTGTTCTTGCCTATGAGCATTGTCTCGATTCGGAGTGATGGTGCACCATGTGTTTTCATTTCCGAAAGATACAATATATCTGGATGTCCATGCTCTTGGTCAGCGACTTTACTGGCCAGAGGAGCGTACCTATTTCCTGCAAGAATCCTTCTCTCCGCATCCGCTGCCGATGGGAGAGCCTTTAAAAATTCTTCGAGTCACTAAAGGCTCGAACTTCCTCAACTTCTTCAACGCTGAGGCCCATCATCATTTGTTGGATGTGAGCGACGCGGGTCTTTCCTTCTTCTTGTTCTTCGTCGTCGTCTTCTTCTTCCATGTAGCGCACCATTCGGCGCTTGGGCTGGAATCTGCCGCGGAAGTTCTGTTTGGGGCGTGAGGGACAATTGCGCGCCATGTGCCCGGTCTTCTTGCAATAGAAGCATTTGCCTTCTTTGGCCAACTTGCTTCTTTCCTCCGGGCTGAGCTTCTTGAATCGAGTGCGAATTGCATCGGCCTCCATTTCTGCAGCGTCTACGTCCATGGGGACGTATTGGCTTTCCCTTTCCTGACGAGCGGGTGCTTGTTCGTCATAGAATGTCCTAGGGGTGTAGAATTGGTTCTTTCCTCGTCGGAGGTCGCGTGCTCGATTCCTTTCGATGCTCAGTGTTTCATGGCGTTTGGCCTTCTTGACTAGATCGTCCCAGGTAGCGCTGCTTGCCGGGTCGATGTAGATTCGTTCCGCTAATTCCCAATTAGGCCCCTCATGAAGTGTGCCTTCTTGGTTTCCAGGTCGACTCCTGCGAGTTCCGCGACCTGTTCGAAGAGCTGAAGGTATGCGTTGAGGGATTCTTTTCCTCGGTTGAGTCTGGACAATTTGTCTCTGGCGTCCAGCTCCTTGTTAAATTCTTCAAAGTCCGTGGCGATCTGCTTTCGGACTGATGTCTTGCCGACGACGCTTTCCACGCATAGGATAGCCAGTCGTCCTTTTCGTTTCTTGCTTTGGTAAAGTTCCTGGACCATATTCCTGCTGATCCTCCCTTCATGTAGGATAACGCATAGGCGATTTTGGCGAATTCGTCCGCGAAATCTTTTTCCTGGCAAGGATCATCAGGTCGATTTCGTGGAGGAACTGCTCGGTTCGTTTCCTGTTTCCATCGAAGGGGGTGGGTTTGGCCATAGCCGGTCCCTTGGACTCAGTACCTCCAGGATTTGTCGACATTGTATGGCAGGGGGCTCTGGATCTCTAGGTGGTTCTGGATTTCCACTCGGTGTTTGAGTATGCTGGCTGGGGATTTGGTCCGATGTGGGGTTTGAAATCTTGACTGGGGAGCGGTCCTTGTAAGGGGGATGAATAGGGGGTGCTTCTTCTAGAGACTCTAGATCCACTGGCGGTTTCTGTGGGTAGAGTAGATATGTGTGGTCTCGGTGGGCGACGAGACCGATCTGTCGGTGATGCAGGCCTGTGTAGGTTTTCCTTGCGACGTAGTCCGCAAGTTTCTCGAGGTGGAGGGAGGATGCTGCGTAGACTGTTTCCCGTTAAGTGCGAGGATGTCTCCGAGGTACGTCCTTCTTCTTTATAGATGCCGACGAGTTTGTCCCCGAAGTAGAAGTGTCTGTTTCTTCGTCGTAGTATAGTTGATCGATGTCAAGGTCTTCGGGTAAGTCTGCGAAGACTGCAACGGATCTGTGAGATATCCTGGTGGGTATCCTTTATTGAGGGTGTCCGTGATGTTTTATTCTTTGAAGAAGAAGGGTACTGCCTGTCTTCTTCCTGCTTGTAAGTCTCGTTGTAAGTCTGGGTCCCTTTTGATGATTTCGTTAATAGCAATATCGATCCTGTCGATGAGTTCGATGATTTCCGAGAAGGTGTATCCGGTGATGAGCGTTCTGAGATAATAAGTTTTTCTGGCGAACTCTCCTTCTCTTGTGATGAAGACAGTCCTTCGAGTTCCGTGTGGACTGGTGGAGAGTCAACTGTGTCCAGCGTGTCTGCCTAGGTGGTAGTGAAGGTCCAATGGAGGAGGATGGAGTAGTTGGCTCTATTATCCTGGTTCTTGATGAGCTCTGCTCGGATTCCGTCGGAGTCGATATTCTTTGCGATTGTTCTTCTGAGATCGGCGATAAAAGGGATGGGGAAGTTGTCTGGTCTCCGTCGTGGATCGACCGAATGTTTTGTCCTGATGACTTCGGGTTCTCCGTTGTCTGTGAGGGAGAATATCGTCTTGGGTTCGCTAATGAAGCAAATCCCGGAAAATCTGTATCCAGTTTGTTTGAAGTCTATGTAGATTTCCTTTTCTTGTTGTAACCTGAACGTGGCTACTCCCGAGTATACTTTGGTCGGGTTCCTGTGCCGTGCTACTTCGGCGGTTCCTAAGGTTCTTCCTGGATAGGGTCCTGCTTGGTTGGCCCTTCCTGCGAGTGCTAAAATGTTATTCAGAGTTGAATAAGTGAGTCTTTGTTGGGTCTAGTTGATCCAGTTTGAATAGGGTAGGGATGTAAGAGCTCGTTCAAGTGTTAGGTCGGAGACCTATCACGTGCTATAAGCACGAAGGGGATCCCTAGGCTAAACTTCGACTGAGTCGTACAACCGCAAATCCCAAGGGATAAAGACGATTGATCGTCTTTGGATCCTCTGTAGGAATTCGGGATCACTGTCTGCCTTCTCTTGAAAGATGAGAAGCAGATGATCTTCGAGGTCTTCTTTGTGATGCGGAGGAATCGGAGAATCCTCGCCTGTCCAACAGATGACGCTGGGAGGAGACCAGCTGAGGACTCGATATGCGGCGAGTCCTGTGTAGTGGTGGGTGAATAGAGAGAGCGATCCGAAGGAGGCGAGGCAGAGAACTCCGTGGCTTCGTCAGACCGTGTAAAGTCAAAGCTCAGATCTGACAGAGATCGCAGAAGCGTGGGTTAGGAAGGTAACCAGACGCTTGGCGCAGTGCAGAGATCGAGTGTATTACAGGTGAACGAGCTGAGGCTTCTAAGAAGCTCATCTCGTCTATATATACAAAGAAGTATCTAGGGCCGGATCTCGATCAGGTCCGTGCGCTTCTAGGTACCGAAGTCAACGATCGAGATCTGTAAGCTAAGGCACCTCCGATCTAAGTATAGTACATAATTGCAAATGTCTGTCCACATCAATAAGCGAATGTCTGTCCACATCATTAGTAACCAGGAACCAGGAACAGGTCAGGAAGCAGTCTATCCACATCAGAATCAGGAACCATAAGTAATAGTTCATGCGTCAGCATGTCAATGGTGATGGAG